>JAFIRS010004959.1:0-69540 GCA_018342105.1 Gonioctena quinquepunctata
AAAAATTACTTTTATTAAACCTTTCATCATTGGCAACAATTATAACTACAAACCTGAATCACGCTCCTCAAACTCCGTACTTTGGGCAATTATAATGTCACGAAACGCATCAAATAATCCATTCAAATCAGTTGATCGATCTGCTATACGATTGGGAGAATTGGATGATTTTATATCTGTCAATTCCTGTGTTTGAATGACATAACTTCCAAATACTTCCATGTTGACCTTGATGGAGTTGTGTAGTTTGATGTTTTTCCAATAACTCGAGTACTTTGGGCTTGATATCGTTGAAAAAGGTGCATACTCTGTATACATATTCTCACTAGATACTCTGTAGCTGGAAATGCGACACTTGAATGCATTTTAATGAGGTGTACACCACCTCCCAAGTGAACACATGAATTCGTCCTGTGTGCGAGTGTTCTATTGTGAGAGTTGACTTGACAATATGGAAATGTCACATTACAACAATTACATGTATAGAGTGGTGCAGGTGGTGAGTCATCGCCATTGTTCAATTTAACTCGTTTCACTGAAGGACCTCCCTGGCAAGTTTCCCGTAGATGTCGACGAAGATTATCACTACGGGTGAAAGCTCTACCACAATCACACGAATACATTTCAACAACTTGTTTTCAATAGCTCACTGGAGGAGACACTGATTCGAAATACTCTTCTCCTGGAATATTTCAGTGAAATACCCCCACCATACAACAAGTCCGATGCGATGCGCAATCTGTATGGATTTTGAGGAGATTCTCTTGATATTCAACGCACTCATCAATACTCGCAGTTCACTCTTACCACTCTCACAGGCCAAACGCCCTCCTCGCTTGAGAGTACAAGGATTCATGAAGGTCATGACTACACAGAATATGTATGCCTACACCACAACTTTAGTCAAGGTCAAACAAACATCGAGATCAAATCTTAAGGTTGCCGAAACAATCCCAACATCAAAACTCAAGGTCAAATCTCAAAGTCAAAACTTAATGTTATGAATCTCAAGGTCAAACTCAAGGTCAAAACTGAAGTCGAATCTCAAAGTCGACGAAACCCCATGTCAAAACTCAATGACAAATCTCAAAGTCAAATCTCAAGGTCAAACACACACACATTGCACACCTGCAACCATTCAAGGTCACACGTGACGTCATAGTGGTGGGGGGAGAGCCAGAACCGGCTTAAATCTCCTACTCATGCATTATGAAAAATTTGTTAGGAAAAAATCAAAATGGCTGCTGCAATATGGCGTACATTTTTTGTGATTATGGTCCGATTCTATTCAAAATTAGTATCTAGGGGTTTCGGGGACGAAGATTATGATTTTTCTGTCAAAATTCAACATGGCGGCTCCAAAATGGCAGACGGGTTTTTTGATTATGGTCCGATTCTATTCAAAATTGGTATGGGGGAGGTTTTTGGGGTCGAATATTTTTTTTTACAAGTTATTATTTTTAATTTGTTGAAAATATGAACAGGATGTTCATTAAATCAGATGTGGAATCATCTGCGACTGAAAGATAAACTTTAGTCACTATCTTCCATCGTCAAAATAACCTCTTCATGTTGAAAAGGGAAACATTCTCAATTGAACATTGAATCCACGATAAATGAAGTTATTTTTGTGAACGTCTAACAGAAAACAACTACTTCCCCGGTTAAAGCCACGCTCGACATTGAACTACATCTAATATATATTCTGAAAAGACCCTAACTAAAAGAAACAATCTGTAATTGAAAATTTGCATTTTCATTCAGATAGTTATTTGATTTTCTATTGCAGTCTTAATTAAGAACTCATAAAGATGAATGAGGCAAAGAAAAATGTTTTCCAAAAGAGAGTACTCACCATAAATAATACATAACATTGAAGCAAGAGAGGCATCGTATTCCCTAGGTCTTCAATACATTTTTGTCGACGAAAATCTATTTTACGCTTCCACGATCATCAATTGAAAATGTTTCTCTATTATTTTTAGTTTCACCTGTTCCGGTGTCTGTCTGTAATCAAATCTTGCAAGTTACATTTGACCCACTTCTAATCGTCCGATTGATTTGAAATTTGGCAGGTGTACATAATTCCGGTAATAATGCATTATGAAATATTTTTAGAGGAAAAAAAAATGTGGCTCCAATATGGAGGACAATTTTTGTGATTATGGTCCGATTCAATTCAAAATTGGTATCTAGAGGTTTTCGGGGTCAGAGATTATGATTTTTTTGTGAAAATTATGAAATAAGCTAGATATAAGTTACTAAACTAGTTATTTAACATCATAAATACTGAAAAATAAAAAATAAATAAACGAAAACATTTTGTTTTAAATAAGCTCCTATTAGTTGTTAATAAAAACAGAACTGAGAAGTTAAAAATAAAAATGATGAAAAAAATTAAGACAAGCTCTTATACAAATGCACTGGAAAGGAAAAAATAATTTATTTCCTTGTTTGATCTAGGTTATTCTGTAACAGTTTCCAAAGCTTGCCGCGGATACAAATGGGTAATTTTGCGCGGCAATATTTTGAATCTGTTACTCACAGAATAACCTAGATCAAACAATGAATGAAATTATTTTTTCCTTTTTAATGCATTTGTATAAAAGTTTGTCTTTAAATATTTTTTTTATAATTTTTTTTGTAACTGTCGAAATAAAAACTGGTCAAATCTAGTTTCACGTCTGTGGTTGTAGATCGAGTTGCGAGTAGTGAAAGTACCAAAGGGTAAAAAACTATTATTCATACCACCATTTGAACAGTCAACAGGTAACACTCTTTCCTTCAAAAAAGGTTTTCAAATCCACTAATAATACTCTTATTCCTAGCATGAAGAAATTATTGAATAGCAAAACACGTGTAGTGGTTTTATAAACTTTTTTCAAGTGAACATTTCACAGGAAACTGTATTAGTATCAGAGAAATATAAATTATACAGTGCGCGTCAAAATTATGGAACAAATTCGATATTTCCAGGCCATGTACTTTTGCCAAAAATCCTGAAATAAGTCGATTTTTATTTTTGAATGCCGATTTTTTATGTATATTCCAAAGAGGTTATATCACTGGTTTTGACATGGTGACGTAATCGGTAATTTTTTTTGAATTGGAATAGATGTATCATCTGAAAGGCCTTTCAATACTGCATTCAGTGATAATAATTAATTAGATATTTTTTTACAGGGTGAACAAAAATTAATATTTTATTTCAATAAGAGAATAACTTTATATCCAACAAAATAAAACAGTTAAATAAGATGTTCGAAATGCCATCCACCAGTCTCTTGACAATAAGCAAATCTACGGACACATTCCTCTTGCACATTGCGAATAACTTCCGGAGTAATTCTGTTAATTTCGATCCTAATTCGATTTTTCAACTCTTGTAGATTTTGCGGCCTATCTACATAGACCTTCGATTTAAAATAACAGCACAAGAAAAAATCCAGGGGCGTAAGATCTGGAGATCTTGGGGGCCACTCTATCGGTCCGCGTCTACCAATCAGCCTCCTAGAAAAACAGTTATTCAAAAACTCGCGAACATCACGTGCATAGTGCGGGGGTGCACCATTTTGTTGCAATCAAATACTTTCATTTGGTGAGTTAGGATTGTTGGCGTTTGGAAAAATATCGGCAAGGCTAGGTATGAGTTCATTTCTTAAAAATTCCAAGTAACGCTCCCCTGTGAGATTTCCTTCGAAAAAATACGGGCCAATAATCCTGTCGTTTATTATCCCTGCCCAAACATTGACTTTCTGAGGGTATTGAGTATGCCCGTCCATCATCCAGTGAGGATTATCCCTACTCCAATATCTGCAATTCTGACGATTTACTGAACCATTTAGGCAAAACGTAGCCTCATCGGAAAACAGGATTTGTTTTATAAAACGTGGATTGCGGTTACACAAATCCTGCATTATTTCACAGAACTCCACACGGCGATCGGGATCATCATCATTGAGTTGTTGATGTAGCTGTACTCTGTATGGATGGTAGTTTTCTGCTTTTAGATTACGTAATACAGAACTTTGGGACATGTCAAGGCCTGCTGCAATTTGTCGTGAAATATTGTGAGGATTATTCTCTACACCCAATAGAACATCAAGTTTCACGTTTTCTTCTATTTTAGGACGTCCAGCATTCGGAATATGTTTGACATGACCAGTTTCTCTGAATTTTTTCTCAATCTTACTGACTGTTGAACGACTGATAGGTCTATTTGGATACTTCGCATTGAACAAGTCGCATACCTCTTGCTGAGTTCTGGTCTATCTCCGCATCCAATAAAAATTCAAATTTCTATGCGTTGGATTCCACTTAAAGTAGCCATAGTTCACTTTTAGAACCTTTTCACTTAGAATTTGTGAAGAATATTTGTTGATATTTCAACTGACATTTATTTGACACTAACTTGCCTATTATGGCATTAATTTGTGATTGTCTTTTGTTTCCATTCTAGACAAGGAAATAGCTAACTATTAATATTTGGAAAGGATCCATTGGTGTGGTAGAGCACTGACTCACTAGTCTGCCAGGGCAGTCTGAGGGATTAGAGCCTTGGCTCAATATAGTAAAATTTTGCATTTTTTAAGACGCTTTTATTATCTTTACTTGTAACTAAATAACTCACAATGTAATAAAATCTTGGAAGTAAATATTCACCCACTTCCAATATTCCGAATAATCTGAAATTTGTCACACATATCAAGGACCGATGACAATACAAGAATTTCATAATCATAATGTAATAATAATAAAAATATATTTTTCCAAACGCCAACAATCCTAACTCACCAAATGGAAGTATTTGGTTGCAACAAGATGGTGCACCCCCGCACTATACACGTGATGTTCGCGAGTTTTTGAATAACTGTTTTCCTAGGAGGTGGATTGGTAGACGCGGACCGATAGAGTGGCCCTTAAGATCTCCAGATCTTACACCCCTGGATTTTTTCTTGTGGGGTTATTTGAAATCGAAGGTCTAGGTAGATAGGCCGCAAAATCTACAAGAGTTGAAAAATCGAATTAGGATCAAAATTAACAGAATTACTCCGGAAGTTATTCGCAATGTGCAAGAGGAATGTGTCCGTAGATTAGCTTATTGTCAAGAGACTGGTGGATGGCATTTCGAACATCTTATTTAACTGTTCTATTTTGTTGGATATAAAGTTATTCTCTTATTGAAATAAAATATTAATTTTTGTTCACCCTGTAAAAAAATTTCTAATTAATTATTATCATTGAATGCAGTATTGAAAGGCCTTCCAGATGAGGTATCACAAGACATATATTCCAATTTAAAAAAATTACCGATTACGTCACCATGTCAAAACCAGTGACATAACCTCTTTAGAATATACATTAAAAATCGGCATTTTAAAATAAAAATCGACGTATTTTAGGATTTTTGTCAAAAGTACATGGCTTGCGAAATATCGAATTTGTTCCATAATTTTGATGCGCACTGTATACTAACTCTAACTCTTAGAATGCATTTAACACTATAACGGATTCATGTAAAGGATATAATTGTGTATAAATTGGGTCGGGGGGTGAGCCCAGAAAGTGGGTTAGGCGAATGTCAAACTGAGCTGGCCATTCTATGCGGGAGACAGACGGATTATGGTTGAGTTCAGCTCGGAGGAATAAAAGTCTAAAGCTAGCACTCTTGGTGTCTGGTTTGCACAAAAAAACAATAGTTGAAAGTTTGAATCATTGTAGATTTGAATAGGAAAGCTGACATTGGCTCTTGGATTGGGACGAATTGTTTTATTTACGTCAATCCCTAGGCACCGATATTTTAATTCATTATCGAGCTCACCTCTGATTTGAAAATATGAATTTTCCTCGGGTATCTGATATTCAGTTAATAAATACATATTTTTTACGGTGAACTTATCGAAAAAGCTCAAAAAAGGGGTACAAATCAATTTTTTTTATGTATCAACCTCAGTATCCACCACTCGTTCAATATTTCAGGATAAAAATAAAGCAGAAATAGTCCGATACATAGAAAATATTGTGAAGTCCTATCAAATGAAGGTTTTAAAAGGTTTGACAGATGATAATACCAAATTTGAATCTTCAAGAAAAATAAAAAAGTTCATAGTAGAAGTGAAGCAAAATTGCGCTTTAGTTGATGCATACTCTGTACTGAAAAAACAATGGGTTCTCTCTAATGTCAACAAACATTTCAAAACCCAGTACTATTTACCTTCTAATACGTTAAAAATAAAACATCCACAAAAGATTCAACAATTAAATCAGTCAGGGCAGACAGGTATTGTGCAATATTTACAAAGAAATCCCTCGAAATCCTTACGATTTCCAGGAAATCCTCGGAAATATCTCGAAATCGTATGAAATTTCCATGAACTCCTCGGAAATCCCAAATTTTTCATGAAATCATATGGGATTTCCACGAAATCCTCGGAAATCCCACATTTCTCAAAAAATCATATGGGATTTCGGCAATACGTGTACATTTTCTGAAGAGTGGTCACCTTCTCGGCGAGGACTATAAATTGTGCGCAGTAAAGACCATCTGGAATATTACCGACAAAATTCCAATGACTATGGAAGAAAATTTAACCCTAACAAACAAGAGACGCAAGAAACGCAAAAAGATTTCGGATAAGAGAAAGATGAGCTCCCACACATTGCATGATGCATTTTTTCAAACCCGAAATTAACATATCTGGGCATAGAACTGATGAGATATAATCCAATATTTTCAAAAATGACACAAAGGAGCAACAAAAAATGTGCCGAGTCGAAGTGGTTGGTAACCAATCAGAAAAATTCAGATTTATGCCCGATGAGACTTTTTGATAAATATATTGAAAAGAGACAAGATGCTCTATGTGAACGTTCCTTTTGAACACCCAATTACATTAGCAACACTTTGACATAAATAAAGTGATACAAAAATATTCTGGTTGGTCGAAATACGTGCACCAAAAAAGCAGCAAGAAAGGCAGGATTACAATAAGAATGAAAAAAATATCATTCCTTACGAGCTTATGCTGTGTCAACTTGAGCAAAAATGGAATAGAAGAGCAGTTCATAAAAATAACATGCAATGCATCACCAGCTCAATTAGACCTTTCTTGCAACTTGATGACGAACACCGGGAAAACATTGTCAAAAAGATGATAGGAGAAACAATTTAAGGATTGTCGTCAAAAGCCCCAGAAAGAAATTCCCGACTGGAGGCCACTTTTACAAAAAAGTTCAGCCTGCAACCTCAAATACGATTTATAATAATTATGTTTTAAATGGTAATAACTTGTATTGTTCTGAATCAGAATTTGTTTCTGATACTTTTGTAATACTTCATTTAGGAAATAGTCTAAAGAATATATTTTGTGCACGCAAAATGGCTTGAAAATCTTGCATTCAAGTTTGTTGCCTCCATCATTTTTATTGTTATTTGCCTTTAAGAACTTTTTAACAAAAAATTGAACCGAATCAATTGAAAAGCAAAAAATAAAATAAATCTTTCTAGTTTCAATGATAATTGAGCTCCTAAACTAATGTAACTAATTTTGAGTCGGCGCCAAACAACCCATTATCGAAGATCATTATATTACTTTGAAGAAGTAATCAAAACACAGCCGTGCATTTCGCTGCCATCATTTTACGCTATACCTAATTCAATTGCTAGTTTATTTGGCCCCGACTCAAAATTAGTTACTCACATTAGTTTAGGAGCTCAATTATCATTAAAACTAAAAAGGTTTATTTTATTTTCTGCTTTTCAGTTGATTTTTTCGTCGGTTTGATTTTTTGTTTGAGAGTTTTTATTTTTCAATTTTAAGTGGCTGAAATCTACTATTACTACCCACTTAATTTTTTATTACTTCCAAAATACTTACTTACCTAGCTTACTTCAACTATTAACTATGATTTTCTATTATACTATTTATTGTTATATAATATAAATTATTTTTGAAAGTTCTGGTTAGTTGATTGAATTACTTTGTATATAATTCCATCCTTTCATAGAATGTAATTATTTTGACGGATGTAGGAGGATCTGTCAATGTCAACTACATATATGTGCCAATGTCAACAAGTGAAAAATCAATCATCCCCTATTTTTCTACCCATAGTGGTGGATCATTCCATGCCAAATTGGAATATGATCAACAATGAGGTATACCCTATCTATTAAAAAAAGAATCATCCAAATCGGAAAACCCACTACAAAGTTATGCCTGATGGGTTAACGGACCAACATTCAGAGGGTGAACGATCAATATCCTTCATTTTGCTACCCTCAGGGATGGATTTTTTTGTTCGAATTCGAATGGGACCAAATTCGAAGTACACCCTATCCAATGCAGAAAGAATCATCGGAATCGAACTGCTCTGTAAAAAGTTACGGGTGATCATACATAAAAAAAAATATACGCGTCGACTAGAGAACCTCCTCTTTTTTGGTTTCGTCGGTTGATAAAAACTTTTTAACAAAAAATTAAACCGACGAAAAAATCAACTGAAAAGCAAAAAATAAAATAAACGTTCTTAGTCTAAATGATAATTGAGCTCCTAAACTAATGTGAGTAACTGATTTTGAGTCGGCGCCAAACAAACAATTATCGAAGATCATTATCTATGAAAGAAGTCATCAAAACGCAGCCGTGCATCTCGCTGCCATCATTTTACGCTTCACCTAATTCAATTGCTAGTTTGTTTGGCGCCGACTCAAAATCAGTTACTTACATTAGTTTAGGAGCTCAATTATCATTTAGACTAAGAAGGTTTATTTTATTTTTGGCTTCTCAGTTGATTTTTTCGTCGTTTTAATTTTTTGTTGAAAAGTTTTTATTTTTTACTTTTCAGTTCCGTATTTCGTCGGTTTAATTTTTTGTTAAAAAGTTTTCATTTTTCAATTTTTTGTGGCTAAAATCTACCAATTACTACCTACTTGTTTCTTGATTACTTCCAAAATACTTACTTACCCACCTTACTTCAACTATTACCAGTTAAATAATATGATTATCTACTTTTACCATTCGTTGTAATATAAATTATTTTCGTTGTTCTGGTTAGTTTAGTTCATTACTTTGTATATCATTCCATCCTCTCATAAAATATACTGATTTTGACGGATGTGGAACAAGAATAATGTCAGTAGCGATCTGTCATTGTCAACTACGTATGTGTGTGCCAATGTTCACTAGTGAAAAATCAATTATCCCCTATTTTTCTACCCGTAAGGGTGGCTTATTCCTTTCGAAATCCAAATATAAGGTATACCCTATCTATTAAAAAAGGAATCATCCAATTCGAAGAACCCAGTACAAAGTTATGCCTGGTAGAATCGGTTAACGGACCAGAATTCAGAGGGTGAGTGATCAATATCCTTCATTTCGTTACCCTTAGGGGTGGATTTCATCTCTTAAATTCGAATGGGACCAACTTCAAAGTACACCCTATCCACTTAGAAGAATTATCGGAATCGGACATCTCAGTAAAAAGTTATGGGTGATCAAACATAAACAAAATGATAAAAAAAAATATACGCGTCCTTTTTGGTTTCGTCGCTTAAAAAAGGTTAAATAAGAATAAAATGCATTCAAACCGTTTCTAGGCAAGGGTGTTCAGCAATTTTGTATGCAACAAAATACTACATATAGTTATGTTATAAATGACCCACTGCATTCGATTTGAGACGTATAGTAATCAAAATAACTTCACATGCTATTTCATCAAGGGACACATTCATTTCATTGTTTAGTTTATGATTATTATAATATGCCAGAGTATATTCATTTATTGCAGAGACGCTTGCCATATTCAAGAAATAATAAATTAACTCTCGTCTATCGAAAACGTATCAATTTGAAAGTAGATTACCCAAAATAATCAGCAATGAGTATTCGTTATAAAGATATAGGTACCTACTTTTGCTGTTTCATAATGAAAATTGTTTATATTCTTCGAAGTCCCACACACAGTACTAGGATGATGATATATTTGATAGGGTAGGTATTGTTCCAGCAACATTTTTTTTAAATATACGCGGATCTTTCGAGTTTATTAAATTAAGCGTCGAAGAAAGATGTAAGATAATTCTTACAATAACAAGTTGATGATTATGAAGATATTCAAAGAATTGAAAGAGGAAACTCACAGTTTCTCTCGAGGTGTTTCTCGAATCATTAAGTAAACATTCTTATTCTTAGGCTATATAACATCCGAATTGTAAGTTATAAATAAAACGAAAAAAAAATACCTTCATGACCCACATTTTCAAACGCAGTAATATATCGGAGCAAATGTCCTAATTTGCCACACTTGAAAGGATCAGTAATATATATTATTTCCCATAAAAGAAAACCTACTGCCCTTTCCACACTTGTATAGATTTTCGCTATAGTTTCAGATGGTAGTGGATGGAAAATGAAAACGATATGAAAACTAATTT
This sequence comes from Gonioctena quinquepunctata, assembly GCA_018342105.1. Classification (NCBI taxonomy): domain Eukaryota; kingdom Metazoa; phylum Arthropoda; class Insecta; order Coleoptera; family Chrysomelidae; genus Gonioctena; species Gonioctena quinquepunctata. The sequence goes on from JAFIRS010004959.1 coordinate 10,436, forward strand.
GTTCATATTCGTTTGAATCACGGTAATCATTCAAGTTTCATATCAGCTTCAAAATTTCATCTGAATTTTCTGAAGGAAGAACTTCTGCTGTCCTAAAATAACAGTAATGATGATTGATTATAAAAAAATACCAGTATTAAAATTGTTCCCAATATACCTATTCATTTAAATGATTATACCGACCAGGAATCAGTTAGGAAATCTACCCTGTATGCACTTATACTCGTTCGGAATGCACAGACGCATTATTAATTAAGAATCACGTCGATCAAACGGGATCGCGCACATCACAGATCCATAATAGGTCAAAACCTCACATCATTCACGGGTAGAAACACTACGAATGCACCTGTCACGCACTACAATAACAGAATATGACTGGAATGGTCTGTTTCTCTTCGAGACCAGTCTGACTGATTCTACTCTCAAGATAGCGTGCGGGCCTTTGCTGGACCATGCCCACAACCCAGACTCATTTAATGACTAACACCTACAATGCGGTTGTATACGGCTTCCCATTTTCCAAACTTGTTCCGGAAATTGGTTTTAAATAAAAGCAATTAAAGTGATGCGTCATGGCGTGCGCCCCCGATCACAAGTGGATGAGTATTTTTGTATAAGAGCAGGCAAACTATTTATTGGAGTTTTACTGTTTCATATTGACTCAAATTTTATGGAAAGGTTATATTTTTAGAAAGGTGCGTGCCGACAATGGAATATGGGGTAGTACGTTTATCGTATAGAGGATGTTCTCAACACTATTTTAATAGCAAACAAGATTCAAAACGTTTAACAATGAAACATAATGGAATATGCTAATTGAATGACCCCATTATCTATCTTAGCTGTCCTATTTTTCTTTAACTACAGACATGTGCCTAAATGTTTTTTTTATTTGATGCGGCCTTAAAGTAAACAAAATACACTCACTTCACTAAATGATTTTCATTAAACTGGGTTTACAAAACCACGACACGTGTTTCGCTATACAATAGCTTTTCCAAGTGGAGATGATACTAACTCATCAATCACAATGTATCATGTTAAATAGTCAAGGCAGTTAGTAGCAGGTATATACAGTGACCGGCAGAAAGTACGCATCATATGGGAAATTCTTTTACTAATAAATTTTGACAAATGTCGACACCTGCAATCGCTTTTGCATCAAAAGAAACCCCAAAAGACGTTGCTCATTGTCGTTCGTCTTTTCGTGTTTTGCGGGAAATTTAAAAAATTATGTCTTAAAACACACTTATTTGATAAAATATCGAAAATTGTTATTCGGAAAAGGTGTTCAGAACGACATTTTATAGCTATGTACGAGTTTTGAAAATAAAATCTGAGATAAAAAATAAAAATAATGTTTTTGTTATAAAAAATTCCACTTCGGAAAAATAAATTTCGGACAAAGAAACTCATTAGTAAAGCCAACAGTAATATTTACAATAGTCTTTTGTAAAAATTCGCAAGCTATTTAATAATAATAATAATAATCGACTTTGATTTAATATTTCAAGATTACATAATAGGCGAAGTTTAGCTAAAGCTACTCTTACACTTAACCTATTAAGCATTATAAGAATAGAGTGTACTGAACATTAATATAAATTGTGTGATGGTATAAATTGTTTGTAGTATACATATACAAGCAACATAGTTGGAAATAAAATTGAATTAATCTGATCACATATTGAGTTTTGCTTTCAGTTTCCTTTTGAATGTGGATTTTGAGAATTTAAGGAGGTCTTTCATTATCGTATTGTGGTAAAATACAGCTGAGTAGGAGAAGGATTTTCTACACACGGCTGACGAATGACGAGGGATGTGTAGGTTTTGATTAGTTCGAAGGTTAAAAGAATGGAGTTCTAATCTCTTTGTCAATTTATTGAATAGAGGAACAGGTGTTTTCGAATTCAATACTGTATAGGTGATGTTACAATCGTTATATTCCCTGAGAACAGACATTGGTACCCAGTCAAGACTGGCACGAGCTTGGGAAATGTGTTGGAATTTTCATATCCCGGAGATGAAGCGAACACAAGAGTTTTGTGCGCGTTGTATTTTGGATTGGTTTGCCGAATCCAAGAAGGGGCCCTAGACAAGGTCTCCATATTTGAGGATAGATAGTATAAGTGATTGGGAAAGAGGCTTTTTTACTTTATTCGGAGAAAATTTGAAATCTGTGAATTTGCCATGTGTTCAGCCAAGAGGTCATTGAAATATATTCAGGACATTATAATCCGATACTGTTTATTATTGATAAAGGACCATGTATCTACACAATTTTAATTTTAATTTTTTATTAGAACCAAAAATTGATTTAAATTTTGACTCAACAAGAACTTACAAATTTTTAACTTTTTATTTTCAAACACTTAGAATAAAATTGGAAGTTGAAATAATTATAAACCAAAGAATTTAATACATACTCGAAATTTTGTAACTGTCCATTACTCGACATGTCTACCCTGACGTTCAATCTGGACACATTTCGCAGCATTTGTGGTGTAATGTTATTAATACATTGTCGTATTACTTCTTCTAAATGGTCGATATTATGAAATGGCCGACGTTTATGAACCTTACTTTCAAGGTACCCCCATAAAATGAAATCCAAGGGCTTCAAATCTGGGGATCTTGCAGGCCACGGGTTTTCTGAATATCGTCCTATCCATTTATGAGTAGAGTATGGAAAAAAATATTATTTCTTCTTTGCAGCGGTAATCCATGTAAAAAATAAAAATACTCGTTATTTGACAACTCCTAATAATTTCGTGAAGTAAGGTTGCCCCTAAAAAAATAAGGCCCAACGATATGCGTATCTAATATGCCGCACCCACATAACTTTCGAAGGAAAATTGACTTTTTGCCTCTATCGTCCAATTTGGGTTCTCATCAGCCTGCCATCTGCAGTTCTAGGAACAAACAAACAATCACGATGTATCACTAAATACTCAAGGCAGGTAGAAGCAGGCATATGAATCTAATTAAGAATATTGAGGACCTTGAGGATTATCCATTGGGTGTATAAGGATAGACCAAGTAGAACGGATATTATATCCATTACCTGTTTAATCTTCAATAAAACAAATTCAACAAAGGAGAATTATTCAAGTTGATCTGGTCATCAAGCAAAAGTTGGAATTTATTAATTCCTAGGCTTTTCAGAAGGTCGAGTATATCACTTTCCTTTTCTCTATGTAACATTCCGAAATCGTTAACAAAACAATGTTTTTCAGTCACTAGGTGAGTAGTAGAAGTTGAATTTGTTTTTCCATTAACGAAACAGTTCCTATGTTCTGTTTATCGTTTTTCGAATGTTCTGCTTGTTTGGCCTATGTTGAAACTTGTACAAGAACCACAAGTTGATTTATATACTCCAGATTTCTCAGTTTTATCTTGATTGTTCTTAATAAATTTACTCAATTTATTATCTGTTTTATATGCGATAGGATGGCCCAAATATGTATCAACTTTGAAATTATGTTTTTCTTTTTGAGTAGGAAACACTTCTATTATACCTTTTCCATAAAGTTTGTTTTAAAGAATATTATCCATAAGGTTTGGACTATAACCGTTATTAATAACAATTTGTTCAATTATCTTTAACTCTTTATTGAAATTTTCTGCTGAAAGCAGAATATAAATTGATCTGTGTACCATACTGTTTTAGCAGCTAATTTATGTTGGTATAGTTTAACCATTTTCAATTGCAGAAGCTGTTTCTATAAAGAGCAACGAATAATAATGTGTAAACATTCTCCGTCGCCGAACAGAAGAACAAAAGAAGATCAAAAGAAGATCAGAACAGCCGACAGTCAACGTGGATTTGAGTGACAGCTGTCTAGTTCTGAGTCAATCAAAACGGACCGCAAGCCAGTGATAATGCTTGTAAGTTTGTCGATACGTTGAGAGGCCAAGAAAACTGATAAATCACGAGTTATATTTGTGTTTCAAGAGGTCTGGATAAATAAAAGCCAGTAGCGTCTCTGGTCTGGGATCAAAATAGGTTTTAAAATATTCTATAGTTCTGTTGTGTTTTGTTGGAAAATATGCCTTTGTTTCGACCATAGGAAAATGAAATTATGATGATCCGATTGCCTATTATTACATAATTCCTCGCTTATGGCATATTTTTTATTTTAACGTATTTTTAAAATATTTAAATATCTGAATAACATTAGTTATCTCCGTCTATGCTGCTCGAAGGAAACTCGCTTCAAGTCTGCGAAACTTGTTTCTTATGCTTCTGCAATTGTAAATTAATTTAATTGAAGGGTGAATTGTATTGAAGTTGAGAAACACCCCACGAAGCACACTGGAATGTCGTCCACATACCTGTACCAATATAAGAAAATGCAGAATTATTGTGAAGTTTTTGTTCCAAATTGTCCATACATTTTTCAGCTAATGAAGGACTCACCTATTATCAGTCCTTTATCAGAAGAATAGGAATTATTGTTGAATTGGAAATAACTTTGAGATGAACAAACTGTGAGAAATTCTAATATCTCTTGTTTAATAACTGGATTAACATTATTCCTAACCAGAAGATTCTTCACCAAAGTGATAGTTTCTTTTGGTAGAATTTTCGGAAATAAATTTTGGACATCAAAGAGATAAGTTTGGTGTTGTATATTCTTGATTTTATCAATTAGTTTGTAACTATTTTTTAAAATGAATTTTGGAACGAAATTACAATATGTCCTAATCAAATCGATCAGTTTTGCGGAAACTTTCACTGAAGTTGCTGGAGATGAAGGAAGATTAAAAAAATAAGCGATATAATCTCCGTTCTACTTGGTCTCATTCCTTATAATCACCTAATGGATAATCCTTAGAATCCTCATAATTCCTAATTAGACTATTCAATATTATACATCGTGATTGTTTTGTTTGGTAAAAATAATTTAGTGGAGTGCCTTTTGTTTACTTTAATATGGATTTTCATCAAGTATCAGCCGCATCAATACAAAACATACATTTATTGCTTTCAACTCTATGTAATATATTAAACCTTTTATTCTGCCAATAGTTATGATTTTCTTTTCATCTTTATTTATCTTCATGTTTATTTCCTCTTGGTCTAGAAATTCTACATTATGTTATGTCTGAATTCATTATTATGGCCTTATCGTGAGTAAACATCGATATCAATTTTTATTCCAACTTATTATTCTTTATTGTTCAGTTGAATATCAGTAGGATTAACAAATATCGTGGTTTCATTCCATAATTGTCTTTGATTTTTCGTTCTCGCATTCTTTATCTTCGTACATAGCTTTTGCTAATTCTAATGTATTCCTGTGTATTGATCTTTTTTTAATATTGTCTTGTTTTCGCTTTATTGTATCTTGTATATGTCTTCCACTTGTGAATACGCATTATTATTATGTGAAGAGATTGAGTGAGAAAGTACGCCACTCATTCAACTTGTAAAATCTATTTCTAGTAACTAATTATAAGATCAAACTTCTCAAGAGTAATTTTTGTCGAGTATACCTAATGAACCTTTATACGATGTCGTAAAAACTTTTGAAAGAAAAATCGAATCCTCTTTCACTTTTACTGCAAATGACGTTCTATTTCATATTCTCCTTCAACACGATTAAAAACAAAACATGATTTCATGCCCAAAAAAACTAGCAAATGAGATTAGGTTACTACAAGGAGCTAATTGAATTTGTACCAAAGTGGAGGATACATATTAGATTAATAGATTATAGATAATATTTGTTTTACTTTATTTTTCTTCAAAGGAGTAGGCAGATGTATTGTGCGAGGCTTTTTTTCTATGGATGAATACCCTTATTATTTAATATTTTTGCAAATTATCTAATCACTCTTATGGAGAAAAACCAAAATATAAAAATAGTGTGTTACGCAGACGACACCAATTTATTAATTTTTAAAAAAAGCATAGACATGATACTGCTTAAAACTGAATGGATTTATGATGAGATTATTTGCTGGTCAGAAAAAAACCGTTTATTATTAAATAGTGACAAAACAGTCAGTCTTTTTTGGGCGATCCAAACAAAGGCCACCCGTGCTATTCGAAAATACAGAAGAAGAAATAATTTGTAGTGATAAAGTAAAACTTTTAGGAGTAACTTCTGACGAACATCTGCAATCGGCAGATCATATAGAACTATTATCCAATAAGTTGAGAAGCAGTTGCTACAGCATAAAATATATGAAAAACCACTGCAGTAAAAATGTCTTGCTTACTCTGTACTTTGCACACTTTCACTCACACATGAAATATGGTATTTTGAATTGGGGAAACAGTGCCGGTATGAATCGAAATTTTATTCTTCAAAAGTATGCAATTCGAATTATTGAAAGCATTGATATGAATACCAGCTGTCGACAATACTTTACATCTCTTGGTATACTAACAGTTTACAGTTTATATACCTATACTGGAAGCTTGCACTTACATCTATGAGAATAAACATAAGTTTGCAATAGATAACACTCACTGTTATAACACCCGTCACAGAAATCTCTTACAACCTGATTATCATCGCACATCGCTGTACCAAAGAAACTTCTATTGTACTGGTTGTAAGTTTTACAATATACTTGAGATACATATAAAATCATCCCCCAATGTTCATATTTTCAAATCAAAGCTAAAAAAATTCCTAATCAGAAAATGTTGTTACTCATTAGATGATTTCTTTTTGTGATAATATATATTTTTTTTAACTTGTGAACTATTTAGTTGGTATTTTTATATATACATGTAATTGTTAACTTATCCTTTCCCAATGTAACTATAATTTTGACGTTTTTAATCATTTATGTAACCTGTGTGCATTTAAATGATGAAATAAATAAATATTATTATCATTATTATTATTATTACTCAATTTTGAGATTAATTACCTTTCACAATCTGAAAACAATTGCTTATATTAATTCGTTTTGTCATAAAAGGTGTAAAAATAGTATGTAGTTTTCGAATGCACGTTATTTTCATCAATATTTATTCGATAATTTACGTTTGAAGTTTATAGACCATGAAGTAGTTTTTTGACGAACCATAAGAAAAATTCAACATCGTGACCTCTAGGGCTGTGCGGGTATATTTTCAACCATGCATTAAGCCTATGGAGTTTTTGATTCAGTAATTTATTACTGCTTGTTTTTAATTTGGTTTCCGAGGAGAAATGGGTATTGATTTGTTTGAAAATATGCGCAGGATGTTCATAAAATCAGATGTGGAATCATCTGCGACAGAAAGATAAACTTTAGTCACTATCTTCCATCGTTCAAGATAACCTCTTGTGGGGTATTCATGTTGAAAAACGAAAATTTTCAATTGAATATTGAATAGAAATTCTTTCTGTTATTTGAAAAATCCACGATATAAAATTTTTGTAATATCTAACAGAAAACAACTACTTTCCCAGCTAAAACCACGCTGGACATTCATCTACATCTGATAGATATTGAGGAAGGACCCTAACTCAAAAGAAAAAATCTTATAGTGAAAATTTCCATTTTTATTCAGTTAGTCATTTGATTTTCTCTCCCAGTCTCAGTTAATGATAATAATAATACCAATAATAATAATAATCGTTTTTATTGATAGTAAGTGAGACATAATTCGTACATGAAATGTGATTCCTACTACTATCAAAGGGCAGAGTTGGCGTTTACCCATGTGTTGTTAGATGGGTTTACGGTCAACCGAAATTCTAATATGCTAATTGGGAATGAAAAAAAAAAAAGCCGAATTACAATATCTAGCAATATACCTATATAATAATAATTGTAAGACACAAAAAATAACTATGTAAGTAATGATATGTTAGTATGTCAGATCACGTAGGATGAGGATATTCTGTACATGGATATTATTTTATTTAAAAGTGTAGATATACAGCGAGAATACTTATATTATCCATCAACAGAAGTTTTTTCATTTTTTTCTTGAAGAATCCAATGGAAGTATTTTTCAGATCACCTGGTACCTTATTGTATAGCCGTGATATCATGTAGGAAAATGACGACTGAGAGACGTTTTATGCAAAGGTGGTGTCAATTTGGACTTGAATCTGATATTAATGTTGTGGACGTCTGTTCGGAACAATACTTTTTCAAATAAGTATGGTGGCTTCTTTTCGGGGATTATTTTATGATACAGCACAGATGAATGCAGAAAGATGCGTTATTGAACACTTAGCCAACCCAGCTCTCTCAAAGGGGTTGATATATTATTTTGTTTCCTTAAGGTAGTTCCGCCACGGGACAGTTGAATTAGGAAATTATTTTCGACGAAATGGGAAAATTTCACTTTTCGATTTGAAACGCGAAAAAAATTTTTTTTGAAGGGGGGCACTTAACCCTCAATCGACTCTAGAAAATTTTTTCGTTATAGAAAGTCGGCGACTCAAAAAATTGATGTCCCCGAAAAGCGCAGCAAAAAACATATTTCAGACCCGGTTCCCCCCCAGACCCGGTTAACTAACATCATTATCGGCAGAAATTCCTCTTGTAGGTTTATGTGGATTATCTTGAATTTTTAACAATATATCCAATTTGTTTTCATCGGATAAAATGTGTTCTCTACTAGATATAGGAATATCTGTGACATTTGCAAATTCACTCTGTTTTCTTTTTTACTAACCGTAGACTGAGAAATGTGACGGTCTGGATAATTAGTATTGAAAATTTCTCATACCTGCTTCTGCATTCATGTTCATCCTCGCATCCTAATAATATAAAAATTTCAATTCTTTGGGTAATCGAAAGACTAATTGTTAAAATAATGATTAACTTGACAATCAGCGATGAATAACTAGAATGATAAGTTTGCATAGTTGTAGGAAATAAAGAAATTCAAAAGTATAATTTTTTCTGATTTGAAAAAAAAAACTCTTTTTTTACATGCTTTTATTCAACGTCACATTTGTAGTATGTGTGCTTAGTACAAATTCTGCAAGTAAATTTTGACCCACTTCACTTCACTCCAGTTGTCCGATTACCTCGAAATTTGGCAAGTATTCATGATTCAGGTGATTATGCATTATGGAACATTTGTTAGAGAAAAAACAGAATGGCGGCACCAAGATGGTGCACAAAATTTGTGTTTATGGTCCGATTCGATTCAAAATTGGCAAGGGAGGTTGTCAGAGTCGAAGATTATTAATTATTTGTCAAAATTCATGAAATCAAAATGGGGCTCGAAGATGGTGGACGTGTTTTGTAATTATGGCCCAATTCTATTCAAAATTGATATGTGGGAATATTTGGGGTTGGAGATTTCGAACTCATTGTCGAAGTTCATTAATTCAAGATGGCGGCTCCAAAATGGTGGAAGAGTGTTGTGATTATGGACCGTTTCTATTCCAAATTGGTATGTCGGGGTATTTGCGGTCGGAGATTATGAATTCAGTGGTCAAAATTCATGAATGGAAGATAGCAGCTCCAGGATGCAGTTAACCTTCAGATGATATCCTCATTGGAGAATTAGATAGCTCAAAACTTACAGAAAAAAGGCCTATTAATAACGATACTCCAACAAAAATAAGTCGTACTAACTAGGAAGCACAATATAAAATAATCAGTGAAAAACTGTTTTAAGTCATGCTTTCATTCAAATGCACAACAAAATTAAAAAAAGTTGCTTTGGATGTGACGTAGGTTTTTCCGTAGTTACAGATTCAAAAGCTTGTCGCTTTCCCATTCATTCTGGAAACTTTTGGCTCTTGAATCTGCAACTCACGGAATAACCTACGTCACACATCCAAAGCAATTATTTTTTATTTTTAGCACAGTTGAATAAAATCTTGTCTTTTGTTATTTTTTTGGTGGGTATTTTTCCATCTTTCCACCTGCGTATCAGAAAAAAAGATACATTCGAATTGAATATTTATCACACAAAATCAATTAGAAAAGTCAGATTTGACAGATACTTGGCAAATAGGCATAGTATAGGATATATTTGATTGTATAAATTTCATATATATTTAAAAATATTCGAATTTGATTTTCTCGATGGACCCAAGTAGCACAGAGTCATAAAATTAACATAATGACTTCTTATACCGTCTGGAAGACCACGTATTTGTATGTTTCAAAACCAAAAAGTAAATGTGCGTTTTATAACCTTCAGGCATTGCTATGACGTAGATATAACGAGAGTACAATGAAGAATTCTCGAGATGAAGTTGTACTGTGGTTTGTATGTGAATAAATTGTATGTGTCGTTGAGTAGAACTTAAGAGCAGTTGCTGTGAGGTTATTATGACAATGAACATATGTGGTTCTGATGAAACGTTTCTACGACTACATATTGTACTCATGTGATGTAGTTTTATCAACTGGTGAACTTTGGTCGTAATGATTACATTATGTATCTAGGTTAGATTATTTTTGTTGGTTATGTTATTTTTGTTGGATAGGTATATTGTGTTATGTATGTAGAATATTCAGTTCCGTATGAATGATTGAAATGCCAAAACAAAAATCCAATCTGCCTTACAAGAAAACTGGAGCGTATAGAAAAATATAAAGAGGGAGGATGAGTGCCTACCCCAAAATTAACATCTGAAATAATCAATCAGTCTATCGGGACACTGCAAAAAAATTAAGTTCATCCAGTTCCTTCAATTGTTTTCACAACAAAGAAAGACATAAATAATATGTATGTGCACTTCGAGTGATGAATAAAAAATATTCGAATATAACTTTCAACATCAACATAACCTATATTGTAAATGTCAGTTATTTTTAGCGTTTTCCATTGGGCGGAACTAGCAAAATGCTTATGCACTCAGTGTTTATCTTTTTCTGTTTTGATAGCGTTACGACGTTAGTACAACAAAACTTGCTACTTGTGGTCAAAGCGACTACATTACAACTTTTTTATGTAAGATATTGCGATGTCTTTGATACACTCGTACATACCGGAGTAATTACAACTTTTCGACACTAGAAGGACGGCATCCATGTTTTTCGATTGATTGGTAACATCATTCTGGTAGCCATATTGGAACAAAAATATTTAAAATAAAAAATATGGGACCCTGGGTGTTATATCAATTTAAAAATCATTGGAGATGTGCTAATCAAGTATCTTTCGTAATATGGTCTACATATTTCAACGATTAATGAGAAAAATTGATAAAATATATTTTTACTGAAATGAAAATAAATATTTTTCTCTCTTCATTTTTGAAGCGCATGAATTTTTAGTGAGTAGAATTGGATTTTGATCGTAAAAATGGATTTGCTTGGTCACTAGAGTTTCAGAACAATTCTTAAAGACACATAAATGAAAATCATTTTTATCTCGATAACTATCACGGTCACAGAGTATCATGAACATGTAAAGGAAGGCTGACTTATATATTATATTGATATTATGTAAAATCTTTTGATATGGTATACATATTGTAATACTATATTAGAAAGATTATGACCTTCATGCATAATGATATAATGACTACACTAAGACCACAGAACGACCCTTTTGCGACTGGCTTATAAGTCTATATTGGCAAGTCATTACCACTACTTTATAACGTCGATGTGACGTCGCAAGAGTGTGCCTTTTTGTCGTATTGGCATACATAGCGACGTCTTAGCATATTACAAGACATAAGTCATGGACTTTTGCGAAAGGTCTAGTAGGAGTCGGTACAACCGAATTTTGACCTCTGTGTGCTACTTGGGGGGAATATGCAAAATTTTAAATAACCTAAGAAACCCCTCTCAAATGGGCTATCACATAAAGTCTAAGAGCGGAAGAAAACCTGGCCAATCGAGTAATAGAATGAAATGTTTTTAAAATGTTAGTACTCACAGCAAATATAAAATAAATCATTGACTGCTTGGGAAAAAGTTGTACATAAGTTTGTATGGCCTTTTTTCAGAAAAAGCAACCATACCAATGTTAAACATGTTCAAAATACGTTTGACACTTACTTTCGCTCCAGTTGACAGAGTGGTCTGAGGTGTCGGATAGATTTAACTGGTTCACGAAAGTAAGCGTGGTTTCTGAAACCCCCAGCTCTGGCAGCTTTTTTTAATTTTTTCTTTCAAAATTGATAAATTATTTATTTGGAGGGAATATTCTACCCAAAACAAATCATTTATCATGTCCAAGAGCTGGTTGCAGAAACCTGGCCGATCGAGTAATAGAATGAACTGTTTTTACAAGCTCTTATTTAATTTCACAAATGTAGGTGGGTATGTATGTTCAGTTCATATCTAGCAAGTGAATTTTGACCAACTGCTAGTTGTCCGATTAACGTGGAATTTGACGTGTTCAAAATTCCGGTGACAATGAATTTTTGCCAAAGAACAAACAAAATGACGGCTTTAATGTGGCGGACGAGTTTTGTGATTATAGTTCGGTTCAATTCAAAATTAGTATGTGGGGGTTTTTGGGGTCGGACATCATGATTTTTCGTCAAAATTCATGAATTCAAGATGGCGGCTCCAATATGGCGATGAGTTTGGTGGTTATAGCCCTATTCCAATAGAAATCGGTATGTGGGGGTTTTTGGGGTCAAAGATCATGATTTTTTTTTGTCAGAATTCTGTAATTCGAGATGGCGGCTCCAAGATGGCAACGACCTAGTAACAGCATAAGCTTTTGGGAAATAGAAAGTCTTGTGCCAAGTATTTCCAACAGGCATAGAGGTGGCACTGATGTTTCTTTCTAATAGAAACATTTTTAAAGTTCAACTTGATTGTAGTTTGAAGCTGTTACTCGATAGATATAGTGATGAACCAAAAAAGTTTTGTACCAAGGCATTACAACATGATTCAACGAGGCACTAAACTATATAATTTCAAGAGTAATTCCACGCTGTTACTCCATTGGTATGGTTGCAGTACGAAAAATGTTCTGGAGAGAGAGCATACAAAACTTGTGAACAAATTCTGCCTAGACACTAAATTATTTTTCTTATGGTCTCTGTTAGTGCTAATATTTCAATGAAAGGAAACATTATTTCTTTAATTGTTCGACACAGATTATTCTGTGAGTAACAGATTCAAAATCTTGCCATTTCATATTCGCGCGCAAGCTTTTGAATATGTTACTCATAGGATAACCTAGGTCAAACAATTAAAGAAATAACATTTTCCTTTTTGGAATAAAAGCTGGTCTTAATTTTTTTTCTAATCATTTTCATTCAGTTAGTTTTAGTTATCCATGAAATCCATCATTTAATTGATTTCTGGCAAAAATTGATAATCTTTGACCCCAAAAAAATCCACATATCAATTTTGAAAGGAATCCGACCATGATAACAAAACACGTCGTCTTCTTGAATTCATGTATTTGGACTAAGAAATCATGATGTCCGACTCCAAAAACCTCCATACACCAATTTTGAATGGTATCGGGCTATAATCACAAAAGTCCCCACTTTAACTTTTTGTGGAAAATGGTTATCTGCCTCCATTTTACAATGATGATTCTCAAGGGCCCAATACGACACTTGAATAAAAGGTGGCTTCATCAGAAAAAACCACTCGGTTAAAATAATCTAGATTTTTATTGCCTCGTTCCATTGTGAATTTATTCTGCAGTCGAATTCATCTCCGTTCAGCTCGTGAACTCAATGCATTTTGCATGGGTGCCATATACTAGTTTTCAAACATTCCAAAACAAACGTCTGACTGAGTGAATGCTCTGCTGCGACCTCGCAACTTGGTTTGTAAGGATTCTCCATTACTGTCAGTAGAACATCTCATTTTTAATCTTCTGAAATTATTCCAGAACGAACCCTCATGATAATATCTTTCACATGACCGGAATTTCGGAACTTTCCTAGCAGTTGATTCTTTGAGACTCATTGAAAAGGGCTATTTTCAGAAATTCAGATACACCTTAACAATAATTCGACAATACTCTGACAATGAAATGAAGACAGCCAGGTCCACATTGCTGGGTAACAAAAAAAATCAGAAGAAAAAGTTAATACGGATTAACGTAACAAAAAATTTATGGACTGAATAGTAGAGCGTGCTTTTAACATTCAATTGATTCCAACAACGTATTGTACGCAGAGAAATGTCCCTTGTCAAATGACATTTTCAGATACGAGGGTAGCTATTGAAAAGATGTGGATGACGTCATGAATGGCACAATTATGACGTCACCCAAAAAAATAATATGTCAAAAAGTGCACGTTTAAATATTGAAATTGACATGTCTGTGCGATTTTTCTCTTCTGTCCCTGTAAAGACTTTAGGCGAATTTATCCCAACCTTTACATGCTCGCTGTATATGACAACTTCCTCGCTCCATATTTGAAATTATTCTCGAAAACATTTCGTGGCGTACGTTGTACAACATAGTTCATTCGTTTGTCGTACACAATTCTTCATACAAACTTTTGAATAATATACATTAGGTCATATTTGTGAACATTGTTTATCAAGTATTCCTATGAAAACATCACAAAGCCCATGGTGTGGAGACCTGGGAGTTTAAGGGTTACATGAATATTGACATATCTACTGCTCACTCATTGTTCAACCACTCCCGCATAATGTTATGAAGGTAGGGTGCCGACCAATGAATATATATTAGTTTGTAAAAAGATTAAACTTTGTTGGGTATTTAAACTTTCAGTCTAGTCTACGAGCACACATGTTATGAATTCCAGTCCGCCTTCTCCGAAAATTATGGTTGAGTTGACATTCAATTCGGAATGACATCTAAAAAGTGGCGTTCAAAAAAAAATACAAAAGTTAAACCCAAAAACCCTCACATACCAATTTCTATTGGATTGGGGCTATAACAAAAAAACCTTGCCATATTGGAGCCTCCACCCTGAATTCATGAATTTTGACAAAGAAATCATGATGTCCGACCCCCAAAAACCTCCACTACTAATTTTGATTAGAATCGAACTATAATCACTAAACTCGTCCGCCATATTGGGCACGCCATTTTGTTCCTTCTTTTGCAAAAATTCAATAATGCATTGTTACCAAAATTATGAACACCTGCCAAATTTCACGGTCATCGGCAAACTAGAAGTGGTTCAAAATGCACTTGTTAGATTTGAACTGAACATACATTTGCGAAATTTAATAAAAGCTTGTAAAAATATTTCATTATGTTATTCGATCGGTCAAGTTTTCTGCAGCCAGCTCTTAAAGAAATAATTTTTCAATTTCCGAAGAAAAAATAAAAAAAAACTGCGCTAGAGCTGGGTTTTGAACCCACGCTCACTTTCGTGAAACAGTTAAATCTGTCTGAGGCCTAAAACCGCTTGGCCAACTAGAGAGATAGTGAGTATCAAACTTATTTCGAACATGTATTACATTGGTATGGTTGCTTTTTCCTAAAAAAGGCCACAAAAAACTTATGCACAACTTTTGCCCAGACAGTCAATGATTTTTCTTATATTTGCTGTGAGTACTAACATTTTAAAAACATTTCATTCTGTTATACAGACCTGAACATTACGCCGAAAAACAAGCGGAACCACGAACCGAACGGCAATCAGAACACTAGTTTGGACGGGGCTACGAACGCGTTTGCAAACATGTTCGCAAATCCTGACCATTCGGCAAACGGTTTGCAGTGTTCCCATCACTTGTCGGTTTTTTCTCCGACATCTAAGGAAATGCGTGCGAATGTGTGTGCAGGTTTGGACGGGATTATACAAAACGGCGAACCGAAATTTGTTAGTGAGACTCAGTGAAGTGCATTTTTCAGTTTTTCTCCATTTTGAGTGTTTTATGTTATTTTTACAATGGAGTGGACAGGAGAAAAATGCATGGAACTTATTAACGTTTATCAACAAAAAGATGTGTTGTGGAAAGCCAAACATCCGCATCATTGTAATGAAATTAAAAAGCAAGACGCCTGGGTAGAAATTTCCCAAAGTTTAAATATTATTGATGTAGAAGAATGTAAAAAAAAATGCATACTTATTAGCCTCATTTCGGCGGGAAATTTCTAAAATTGAAAAAAGCCGAGGTACCGGTACAGGTAAGTTTCTACGTTATTTACGTTCTATCAAAAGGGGTCTCAAAATAGCCTTTTTTAATTATAAAATATTATTTTATAGGAAGAAGTGATATATATGAGAGTTCTTGGTTTGCCTTCAAAACTATGCTATTTCTTCAGGACAAATATGAACTTAGGCAAAGACTTAATACTGTAAGTTTTTATTTTTTTGCCTAGTATACATATTATACGCACAGTGGGCCTATAAACGGTACAAAATTGAAATATTTATATTTTCTATAACATTTTAACGCACTGTGTGTTTCTACCAATAACTTTTATGCATAATCATTTTGCCATTCAACTCGACCTTCTTCGGTAACGAAGAATTCTGCTAATTCCATACGAATCTCGTGAGCTTCTATTTCTTCTCAAAAAATTGTGTAAATGTGCTACTGTTAATACAATTAGCTGCGCTTTTTCAGGTTCAAGGAGCAAAGGTTTTTGCGAAATTCGAAAAACAGCGGACATATTTCCGAAAACATTCTCCGCTATTCTACGATATTAAAAATCGTCCGTGAAGATGTTTTCGGAAAGTAGCCTGGAAAAGGTTTCATCATATGTTCACCCAATGCAAATGCATCATCGCCAATAAAAAAAATGGAATATTCTTTTGCCTGGTACCTGAGGCAATCGGTGTCAGAAGGTTTGATTTTTTCTGCTTCATTTTCTTATATAATAAACTGGCTTTAAAGACACCTCCATCCGAAATTCGTCCTTGGCAACCAGCATCAACAAATAATAGATTGTTAGTAGCATCTGCCAAAGCAAACAGTACGATGCTGAACGTGGACTTGTAGTTTATAAATTCAGAACAAGTCAACATTGGGTTCTGAATTACGACGTGTTTCCCGTCTAGGGAACCTAGGCAATGTGGAAAATTCCAGTTTCTTTCATATTGCCTTGCAACTTCAGTCCATTCTAGTGCAGTTGAAGGTATCTGTAAGCAATAAAGTCCGATACACCATTATTCTGGAAGGGTTAAAATAAACAAAGATTTAATTTTAACAATTTAACCAGCAGTTTATGACCCTCTTTACTAAAGGAGTTTAAGGACCATATTCCCTATTTATTTTAATGAAGTTATTTTTGTTTACTAATAATAGGTATGTTTTCATTTCAGATTGCGGAGAACGGAAATAATTCCGACTTATCTTCTGAAGAAACAGGAGCGCTATCGGTAGTTGAGGATATACAAGATTCAGAAAATGTGGAACAAATGGCATCAGAGCCGTGAGTACAAAATTTACGACAAATGGCACCGCAGCCCCCTGTAGAAAATTTGGTACGAATGGCACGCCCACCCCGAAAACCGCCAACTACAAAAAGTACAAAAAGGTCAAGAACGAATGATGAAAGGTTAGATGAAGCCTTCAGTATTCTAGAGGCATCAGCTTCAGCGCCAATACAAAATGAGGAAAGTGAATGCCAAATTTTTGGTAAATTAGTAGCCAAAAAATTACACTGCTACAGTCCTGATGTTCACAGTATTGCACAGGAAGAACCACTGAAGATATTATTTAAAGCCGATAGGGGCTTTTACAATAATATTAGCAATCAGCAACCCCCTCCTATGCAGTATCCTGTGCCTGTGCAAAGCGTTTATCAACAAAATTCATACAATTACCCACCACCAGTTAATTACAATAGCAGTCTCAATTTGAATCATCCCCATTGCAATCCTTCAAATCCCAATGAAATCCTTGGTCGGACCCCATGCCCCACTACTACACGAGCCCCTCAGCATTCGCCAGCAAGCAACTATTTTTCCCATTTCACCCCAAATACCCCAGCAGGTTCTTCCATGGATGGTGATAATGCAGATAGCGAAGTTTACGAAATGTCATAAAAAAAACTGGTAACAGAAATTTTGTTTTTGTTTTTATAAATAAGTTTTAAGCTTATTCACTTGAAAATAAAGTAAGTTTTCTGTATTTTCTATTATTGTATAAATGAAAAAAATTTTAACAACTAACTGTGATATTTTCTTTTAAAACATCTACGAGTGCCTGACAAACCTCTGGTACTATGCTGCTCATGGACTGTTTTGAAATTCTAAATAAATATTGAAGGCTGCTGTAGGAATCTCCTGTAGCTAAGAAACGGATTGTTACTGCTAATCTATTTCGAATTGATACTGCTTTTCTGAGTACAATGTCCTGTTTTTTAATTTTCAGACCTATTTCCTTTAATAGATACTCAAAGTTGGAAGGTGTCACCCTCGTAAAATTTTTGTAATGTCCACTCACAGCTTAAAATTTTAATTCACTTACTAAATTGAAATTTTCTGCACTTCTTTGTGCATAAAAATGTGTTTGCCACCATTTTCTTGTTTTCCGCGTGTTTTTTGCAATTAACGAATAATGAATATATATGTACGCTGCTGCTACACTTTTTTCCATCTTGAATTACCTGCTACACTTTTTTCCAATACGAACTACTGAAAACAATTATGGGAACATCACAAACGCTCCGTTTGCTGTTCGGCTCGTTCTTGTCTGTTCTGTTTGTTGTTCTTCGTAATGTTCAGGTCTGTACAAAGCTTTACTCGATTGGTCAGGTTTTCCGCAGCCCGTTCTCAGCCTAATATACCCTCGTTTTGTTTAAAATTATCAAAGGGATTGCTGACATTCGAAGAGGGTTGAAGGGGCAGGGGGAGTTACAAGCGGCAAAAAAATACAAGGCAAAATTGAAGGATTTCCGGGAGCCCCCTGTGCTTGGCTCATCACCTAGAGTCGGGGACTTTTAGGATATTTTTAAACCAACCAATCCCTTGGTGGATATATTGTACGGAATCAAGAATATCTTCAGTCATCAACCGAAACAAAACGTTCCAGCTCTAAACAATTGTTATTCTATTCACACCCATACAGCAACTCATCACCCCTTATATTCTCGAAACCACTAACGTCATTGTCATAATGACTTTATGAATGCCTAATATACTCGTACACATGAGTATGTTCTCGCGTGATATTTCCATCAAATTAGTTTCTGTGGTTGTAATGTGTATGTGTTTACTACATCCAGCATATTCATCATCAACTCTAAATGGTAAGTGACCCTGTTTGATACTTGACTCATTATTCTGTTATGAAAATGGTGAATTCGAGACAAAGTCATCATTGCCACTTTCTTGATGTAATTAATGACTGTGGAACAATTTGTTATAATCAACCGCAAAAGATTCAATCTATAATCCAGTCCACGTATCTCCAACAATAACAATAAGGTGCGTACTGAATCGGTAGTGAAAAAATATTTATGAATTTTTTAACCAACAGCTGTGAAAAAATCCATATGATGATTCTTGATAGGTCAATATATGATGTATCTGTACATACAAATGTGTTTGATGTTCATGGAAGAAAGGGCAGATCAAATTTTAAGTTTGGAGTGCGTGTTTTGCACAGTTTTTTATTAATTTAGTCCTTGGGTAGAGGGACAAAATATCTTGCGCTGATGCTTATTTCCCGTGGATAAAAAAAAGTAGGGTAGCAGTTTACTGTTCTCACCTCTGATTTCAACGGAATTTGTAGTACTTAGGTATTTAAGTCTAGAAAGGGCGATTTTCGAACTCCAATTGCACCAAATAAATCTATTTTTTTTTCAGCCACAATATACATACAATATTTTCGAACATAATCCACCATCAAAACATTTATTTTTGCAAAATGGCCACCTTTTGACATTAATCCTCTCTTTTCTCTTCAATAATATACGTAAAAACTATATTCAGACCCAAACTATCTGTGGCAGGAAATGATGCACTTCTCTCCCTAATGAAGGAAAAGAAATAATTCTTTTTCGAAAACCCATGTTATTGCTCTCCATATAATCATCTTTCAGAACATTTCAATCGAAATATTCATAGTATATGACAGCGTTATTATTATTGGGATAAAACTCGTAAAACTGAAATTGTGGGGCTCATACAATCCAATATACCAACATATAGTTTGCAGATATCAGTATGAAATATAATAATGTTTTTCAATGTTTCGAATCACGTAGCTGATCAGGAAACATTATAGAAAAATCGAATTAAACGGTTTTCTTCACATAAAGGATTCAATATAAAATTGAACCAGAAAATGGTAGATCTCAGGTGAAAAACAACTACTTTCCTGGCAAATACCACGCAGAACGTTGAATGATATTCACCTGAAAAACATTATAGTTGTAGTTGTGTTTTCCGCTTTGTTGATATCATCAGGCCATCAAATCAAAATATTCTGGGTTTTCTCTCCCTCTGGAAGTAACAAATTTTAGTTATCTCTTCCAAGGAGGACCAATTACTAAATGGTGTGAAACTCGAAACTTGATTTGAATCCAAACTGAATCATTATTCGGAGATCCTTGTAAGTGGATTTTATCTTGTTTAAATTTATATTTTGTTTGCGATTGTTCGAAGAAAGAAAGTGTAGAAGTCATCATGTTTGTACCTACCGCAACAATAATCATTGACAATTTTATCATGAAAAAATCAAAATTCCTAGCTTTTCTGCGGCAAAATATTATCAGTTCATAGTTGTTATAGTATGTATAAATACCCGTTAATGTTCAATTATGTTATATGAATGAATTGAATTCAGCTCGTAAAGTGTAAAAGCTACATTTTACGGATTTTTTTTTATTCCTAAAGTTTCCGTTTTGGGGAGCGTATACAAGAAAAGACAATAATGAACTTTTACTGTCCTGAAAATATATGTGAATTCTACAATAACGCGGTTATTTTTCGTACTTCGCAGAAACTGGTATTTTAAAACAGACATGTAGTGTTTCCAATAAAAGAAGAACTTGACATATTAGTTTTTTCTCCATTCAGGAGACATCACTTTCCACTTGACTACCCATCATACTTTTGCATTGTCTTCAATGCACAGAAAATGAACAAAAAACTGGTCATGCTTGGTCGGCCTACATCCAACAATTTTCATAATGTACCTCGCAATGACAGGCAAACTTGATCGGAGTTCTTCACACGGAACCGACGATTGTATTGAAGTGATGCTAATTGACCACTTATCAGTGTCTTGATCTGATGGTGCCAAACATTACAGGGTGTTGCATGCGAAACTTCCTGAATAAGTCCGGAACAAAAGAATAATGATATATTTATCACATAAAAAAAATCGAAAGAAATCTACCAATTCAAAATTCATATTCTTTATTTTCTCCAATATGACAAAAAATTTATAGGAATAGTCACTATCACTAACTTACAAACTACTAAAAAAAAAAGAGACAAAGACAAACAGAAGACGCTACATACATGTAATAAATTAAAGTCGGGCAGATATAAACTCATCGAGAGTATAAAAACAATTATCTAACAAAAACGCTTTCAGGAGTTTTTTCAATACCATTAGGCTTATCTTGATGTTTGCTGGAAGGAAATTAAAAATTTTGGGTCCAACGCTGTTTGGAGCATTTTGAGTAATTTTACATCTTGGCGTATATACAGGGTGAGTCAACAGGATTTCCGTGGTTCATTGCTCCTTAATGTATTACTATTGTGATTTCTCATATTTTTTTTGTCAAAGGGACCATCTAAGACCACCTTCCAAAATTATTCTCATACAGGGTGCATCATTGATGCGTGGCCAACCAAAGTTGTTCTTTTTCAAATGGAACACCCGGTATATTTTTATATATTCCGATCGGCTGATCCATTGGCTGCTCAACGATTTTTTCAATTTTGAATTCTGTTGCGGCGTTGCCGAGTTATTCGAAAGAAATCTATTTTGTAGACTTCTTTTCGGAAAATTACCTATGTCACATTTCGAAATATTCAGTAAAGATAATTGGGAAATCGTTGGTCGATATGATGATGTTCATTGAGAATATCAAGAATTTTGAATAAATTGTACAGGATGTTCGATACAACAACACAAACTCAGCCATTTTCAAACCTCGGTATTTTGATTTTTTCAAATGGAACACCCTGTATATTTTCATTTAAATCAACTCCTTTTTGATACCTCTACACTTTTCCTTCCCCATGTCATGTACCTGAAACAACTCGTTTCCGAGATATTCTGGTTTAAAGGAATTGGTCAATATCAAATCAACAATTCTATAGATTTTTTTATCTACATGTTTGTTCATAGAAAATACTGATACTAAATGATGTTTCAATTATTTTTTTCCATTTTCAAAAGCATTCTTGGCAACTCATGAATAACTATCATAGCAAAATAAATTTTCGAATGAAACCATTTTTTCTATTTTAGTTATCCATGACTACCGCTGAAAAAATGATTATCGGAATTAGTAAATAGAGGTAACTGTCAAACTACAATCCAGTTGTGTTGAAAATATTGTGTCATTATGAATGATCATTTAGAGAACATGGTTAAAATGGTGTATGCTTTGAGGGAAAGTGATGGCAATTGCTTACTGGCATCTAGATTATACGAACAAAAGTTTCCTGAGAGAAGACTTCCAGACCAGCAAGTATTTCGAGACCTCAAAACAAGATTTGAGGAAACCGGAAAAGAATTTTACAGAAAGTTTGATCGTGCTTGTCCTGTAACGAATGATGAAAATACTCTTGATATTGCATTGCATATTACCGAGAATCCCCATGTGAGTATACGTATTTTCAGTAGGGAGTTGGGAATATCTCAAAGTGGTGTTTCTCGGATGGTGAGAAAATGCAATTACCATCCATATCATATGCAGTTGATGCAGGAGCTGACTGAAAAAAAATTTCCAAAGCGAATGCGGTTTTGCCAAAGAAGTGTAGATAAAATCAACCAAGAACCTGATTTTGTTGAGTATGTTCTATTTTCGGCCGAAGCCACGTTTCACAACAATGGCCATGTGAATCGGCATAATATGCACTATTATGCAACTGAAAATCCTCATTTTGTAAGATATGTCAATCACCAACAACGTTGGTCACTGAATGTTTGGGGAGGTATCATTGGACGGCGTGTAATTGGGCCCTTTTTTTTCAACGGTCGTCTCAATGGAAGAAAATATCTAAGATTTCTGCGAAGTCAGTTATCAAATTTATTAGATGATATTCCATTGGCAATAAGGCAGAGAATGTGGCTACAATAAGATGGCGCTTCTGCACATTACCACACTGCGAGAATACATTGATAATGAATTCCGTGAAAAATGCATAGGTAGAGGAGGGCCAGTTCAGTGGCCTCCAAGGACACCGGACCATACCAAAATTGTTTTTTTTATGGGGATATATTAAATGGGTTGTCTATCAAACTCCGCCTACAACTCCAGAAAATATGAAAGCAAAAATTCGTACTGCTTTCAGGAAAATTTCAGAGGAAAAGCTGGCACATGTGGATACTAATTTACGAAACAGATTGAGAGTGTGTATTGGTGAAAATGGCAAGCACATTGATTATTTGCTGCATTAATTATTGTTATTTTCTGTTAGATTCGAATAAATATGATTTTTATGCAAAGTTCAATTCCAAATATGATACCAAAGGCGAACACTGTCAATATTTTCTGTGGAAAAATATGTAGAATATCTCGGAATCGAGTTGGTTTAGGTACATGACATGAGAACTGAAAAGTGTAGAGTTATTGAAAAAGAGTTGATTAAAATGAAAATATACAGGATGTTCCATTTGAATAAATCAAAATAGCGATGTTTGAAAATGGCTAAGTTTGTGTTGTTGTATCGAACATCCTGTACAATTTATTCCAAATTCTTGGTATTCTCAATAAACATCATCATATCGACCATCGATTCTCCAATTATCTTAACTAAATATTTCGAAATGTGAAATAGGTAATTTTTCGAAAAGAAGTCTACAAAATAGATTTCTTCTGAATAACTCGGCAACGCCGCAACGGAATTCAAAATTGAAAAAATTGTTGAGCAGCCAATGGAACAGCCGATTGGATTAAATGAAAATATACTGGGTGTTTCATTTGAAAAAGAACAACTTTGGTTAGCCACGCATCAATGATGCACCCTGTATGATTGAGAATAATTTTGGAAGGTGGTCTCAGATGGTCCCTTTGACAAAAAAAATATAAGAAATCGAAATAGTGATACATTAAGGAGCAATGAACCACGGGAATCCTGTTGACTCACCCTGTATATGAATCATTTGCTTTTGTCGCGTATTTTTCTTATGGATATGCTCGTTAAGACTGAAATTGTTTTTGCTGGTGAACACAAAGACTGCCAAATCGAATATGAATAAGCTAGTTAATGTTAAAATTTTATATTTCAAGAGAAGGGTTCTGCAAGAACTTCGTCTGGAAGTATTGAACATACAACGTGCAATAGCTTTTTGTTGAATAAAAACAGGCCTGCTCTTTGTTGAGTTACTCCACAAGAAAACACCGTAACGTAGCCTTGCTTCTACTTGGGCATAATAAATGCTCATAATTTGGCTTTCATTAAGAACAACTCTCAAGTTTCTGAAGAGATATGTTAATGAGCACAATGAGCATTCCAATCGTGATATTCGTCTCTTTGCATACCTAAGAATTGAACTGGATTATGGGTACTATGTATATTGGTGTTATTGATTTTCAATTGGAATGGTTTTGTTTTGGTTACTATGTAAACGAATTACCCGAGTTTTATTTGCATTAAAAAATGAATCTTGCCTATTGAAATAAGTGGAAGTACGATGTAAAATATTTTCACAATTTCCGATTGAGCTGTCTGTTTGTTGACTAGAAAACAATGAACTGATATCATCTGCATTTGCTATAAATGAAGAGTGTGATATTTTTCTATCTATATCATTTATATAAAGCAGAAAGAGAACTGGGTCCCGGAAATATCCCTGGGGCATGCCCATCTGGACCACTCTCATCTCCGATTTGGAGAGAGAAGACGAGTTACCATGGTTGAATGCCAGTGAGACACATTGTTTTCTATACCATAAAATTCGAAAATATCCACAGATTAGATTGATTAACACAGTCAAATGCCCTACTCAGGTCACATAAAACCGCAGCAGGGCACTCACCTGAGTCAATAGTCTCTATCAATTTCACATATAAAGTAAGTACAGCAGCTTTGGTTGATTTCAATGAGCGAAAACCATACTGCATGGGTAACAAGATATTATGTTGGTGGATGAAATCATTCAAACTCTCCAAAAAAGCATACTCAAAAACCTTTGAGAAGCTGGGGGGGACTGTTACCGGTCTGAAGTTTTCCATTGATGATGAATTCTCAGTTTTTTGGATAGGTGTTACCTCTCCCACCTTTAGGAATGAGGGGAGAGTAACATTTAGGAATGAAAGATTCACAAGATATGTGATCGATTTTATAATAATATGTAGGATTCTTTTTACCAAGAAAACATGTATCTCGTCAAATCCTGAAATTTTTTTTTTTCATTTTTTGCTTCATCAAGTTCAGTAAGTCATTTTCACTGAATCGTTGTGAAAACATAGTGTGGGGGCTCAAGTTCATACTTTGAGGCGTACTACCATGATTGTAGATATCATGTATCAATGCTTGAGGGGCTACAATGAAAAAATTATTCAAATCAGACACAACCTGCATTGCGTCAGTGATAACCCTATTGTTTTTGCGAATAGCGATATTTTCATTTGATTTCTTGTTTTTATCAGTTAGTTCAGGCACTACTTTCCATAGAGTTTTCGGATTATTTTCAGATCTATTTATTTTCATTTGGTAGTATTTTTTTTTGTTTCTTTGACCAATGTCATATGTCTCTTCTTGTTTTCATTATATGTTTCGGACAGAGCAGGATTACTTTTACAGATGTTTACAGTTAAAAATGTATAGATAAATTATATGTAAATGAGTTATTATGCAAGTTTAGTTGAAATCAATTAATGTTAAAAAAAAATATGGTTATTGATTCGAAATGTTTGTTCATATATTACCCCTTAGTAATGGTAGTTGAAGGTAGCTCTCAAAGGCGTTAAATCTTTGTTCTGGGATAACAAATCTAGAATTCACAATTGATTACATTTTTCAAATCATTCAAAAATGATGAAATGTGTTCAACTCCGTTATTTATGTATAACAAATAATTCGTCAATATAATTAGATTAACGATTGATTTGTTTGATAACATGAACATGATGTGTATTAATTATTTAGACCTGATTATAATTTTTCTGTCGGGCGAATCGTACATTTCCACCCTAGGTTTTTTTTTTTATGTTCTGGTTCCCACGAAAAGGGATATCCTGTAATGTTCAGAGAACATCGTGAGAACCAAGGGAAAGAAGGTAGGAGTTGGTGTTCTTCTTAAATTTCTGGAGGTTGTATGCCTCGGGGAACACCTCCCTAGGCAATGAGTTCCAAAGCCTCGCTGTTCGTTGGATGAACGAGTCTTTGGAAAGTGATGATCTGCAGGTCTCCAAAGTGATCACGAAGGGGTGTGATGACTGAACTTGACGGGTTAGTCTCGAAGAGACTGCCAAAGCAGGAACGATTGTTGATATTTCAGAAGAGCATCGCCCATGAAAATATCTATAAAATAGAGACAAATCGCCAACTTTTCTACGGTGTTCCAGACAAGTGAGCGAGTTTGTAAGCAAGGCATCACCGACGAGACGAATTGCCCTTTTTTGGACAGAATCCAATAGCCTCAGGATATGTTTAGGTGCCGCGCTCCAAATATGGGAACAGTATTCCAGGACAGGTCGGATCTGTGCCTTATAGATTATAAGCAGCTGAGTGGGGGTGAAATACCTCTTGGCACGAAACAAAAAACCAAGTTTTTGGGATGCACTTTTGGCAATGGACCTCACGTGATTTTCCCAGGTGTTGAAAGAAGTCGAAATTTGTTTTTTATAAACTCAGAGAGTGAAGCTGTGTGATATGCGAAGGGATTTCCTCATACACTATCGAACTGAGGTAGCTGAAACATCTCTATGCTGTTGTCTCAGTTTTATGACCTTTATTATATTTGTGTATTATTTGTTTGAACGTATTTCTGTTTTTGTAACAATACTATGGAGATATAATGCAACTGCCTAATGTCAAATACTTTGGTTTCATCATATGAAGCGTCAGTTGGGTATCGGAGATGTTTTTCATGAATGATTTTCAAAATCCACTTTTGCGTCACTTCTATTTCCAAATGTTTTTTATTAGATAAATAGATAAGCTTTATTGTCAAGAATGAAAATATTTTGTCGACTAAAACTCAGTAACCTAGTAGTACACTGTAAATATGTATATAAATATAAATAAAATTTAAAAAAAATTGTGTGGGGTTGGGAAACCCTCGTCAAGAACAAAGTTCCTTCACGCGGCTTGCGGTAAGTGTTAAGTGGTAGAAATCGTCACGTAATACCAAGCAATACTATACCTATATATATTTTCTCCAAACTTCTCTGCTTCAGCGAAAGGTATTTTATTCCTGATAATACTATGAGGCCCGATATTATAAAGTCAGTTTGAACTCTTAAGTGACGTCATCGAGTTTAAACCTCAAACCCTACCTCAGGTATGGTTTGAAGGAAACAAAACGAAACGAAACTGTTAGAGCTTCAGAATGATGCTAAGGCGAAATCGGATATAATATTGTCGATTAGTCCCACGGAACTGAAGCAAATCAAGGGTTGCGCAACTTCGCGCGATGTCTGGCTAAAACTGGAGAATATCTATCAATCCAAAGGGCCTGCTAGAAAAGCTACACTTCTGAAACAGCTCACTCTGCAACGCATGTTAGAAGGTGATGATGTGCGTGAACACGTTAACAGATTTTTCGATGCAGTAGATAAACTGAATGAAATGGAGGTGGAAATTAACCCTGACTTATTAGCAATCATGTTGTTATATAGTTTGCCTTCCAGCTTCGAAAACTTTCGATGTGCAATAGAATCTAGAGACGAACTTCCTTCTCCAGAAATCCTTTGCATAAAGATCATAGGAGAAAGTGAAAAAAAAAAAAAATTCGAATATAATTCTTAAACATTCAAGTATCGTTGCCATAGATGTAGAAAAGTTGGACACAGAGCTTCGGAATGCAAACGTGTAGGAAAAATTGAACAACCTTCTGCCAAATGTGCCGAGAATGTTTGTTTGTGTGCATCGGACGCTTTTCCAGTTGGTATACCCGATAACAAACAAAAATGGTGCATCGACAGTGGTGCTACATCGCATTTGTGCAACGAACTCAATTTTTTTTCGGAAATAAGTGATTCCCTCCACGAAAAACTCAATCTTGCAACTAATGTGTCGACAGAAATCTTCGCGAAAGGAACAGTTTCATTCCTTGCGGACGTTTATGGTGAAGCAAAACATATCACATTGAATGATACTTTGCATGTGCCAGAACTTCGAACGAATTTGTTGTCAGTTGGAAAAATTACCAAGAATGGATTTGATGTTTTATTTCAAAAAAAAAGCATTAGTTCTTGACACTGACGGAAATGTGAAACTCGTCGCGGACCGCATTGGTGATTTGTTTTATGTACGTGAACAAAGGACAAATTCAAATGGAATCACACCGAATTCAGCGTTCATTTCACAAAATCCATCATATACCCTTGAAAAATGGCATAGACGTCTTGGACATTTGAATTTTAGGGATCTTCCAGAAGTTATCCGAAAACGTTTTATAAAAGGTCTCGAAGTAGAACAAGCTTCAGAAAAATTCGAATGTGACATTTGTGTCAAAGGAAAAATGACTAGAGCTCCTTTTCCGAAGAGATCTGAAAGAGTAACAGAACTATTGGATTTAATCCATACAGACGTGTGTGGTCCTATGCGTGTCCAATCGAATGGCGGAGCAAAATATTTTGTAGAATTCATCGATGATCACTCGAGATGGTGCAAAGTACGATTCATTTCTTCGAAAAGTGGAGTTATCGAAATGACCAAGGAATTTTTGAAGATGGTCGAGAATCGAAAAGGAAAAGGGATCAAGTGCATTCAGTCGGACAATGGGGGTGAATATATCAGTTAGGAGTTTGAGAAATTGTTGAAAGAAAACGGCATTACAAGACGTTTGACAGTACCCTACAACCCTGAACAAAATGGTATAGCGGAAAGGAAAAACCGTACACTCATTGAAACGGCACGATGCCTACTCATACAGTCCAGCCTACCACCGTCATTCTGGGCTGAAGCAGTTAATACGGCAAATTATATTAGAAATCGTTGTCCAACTGAAAGCCTTGATGGAAAAACACCCTATGAAATATGGACAGGTGAAACGCCTGATATTACTTACTTCAGAGAGTTTGGTTGTCCGGTGTTCATCCTGAATAGAAAACCTAGGAAAGACAAACTAGGAGCAAGGTGCAATGAAGGCATATTTTTGGGATATTCAGAACAAACTAACGGCTATCGAGTTCGGATACCTAGTGAAAAGAGAATAGAAATCACTAGAGACATAAAATTCTCCGAGAAAACTGAGAAATCCATCGAAGAATTTTCCGATTCCATTCCAGAAGGTATGTCAAACTCATAAGAATCCGAGAAACGTTTGGAAACACCCATTTCCTACATTGAAATGAAACCCATTGGAGAAACAAATGACATTGAAATTGATGATGGAGTGCGAGACGCCGAGGAAAACGTCAATATCCATGAAAACCCTGAAATTCAAGAAATGTCTGAGGAAATTCACGATGATTCATTTGAAACCAGACGAGGACCCGGTAGACCGAAAATAGTCAGGTCCGGTTCAAGGGGAAGACCTCGGAAGGAATACAACTACCTGCCACCATCTACCATGAATATCGAAGAATTAGAACCAGAACAAGTTTTTGTCGCTGAAGTACCTATGAAACAAGTGATCAGTGGATCTGAATCTTCACAATGGTATGCAGCCATGGGAGAAATAAAGTCGATTCTAAAAAATGATACATGGATACTCGTGAATCGTCCCGAAAATACCGATGTCATTGGTAGTCGAATTGTTTTGAGGAACAAGTACAAAGCCGATGGTACGCTTGAACGAAGGAAAGTAAGGCTAGTAGCTCAAGGTTTCAGCCAACAGCCTGGCGTACATTTCAACGAAACTTTTGCGCCTGTTGCGCGATTGGGTTCAATACGACTCATTGTAGCTTTAGCAGCTAGTTTCGGAATGCAAATTCATTAGCTTGATGTTACATGTGCTTATTTGAATGGTGAGCTTGAGGAGGAGATATATATGGAACCACCCAGGCAACTCACTGATATTCTTGAAATAATCATTGAAAACGGAAATACTGGGCCTAATATTGAAACGAAAGCAAAAAATATGCTTCAAAATCTACAGAGTGGTAATAAAGTTTGTCTTCTGAAGAAGTCCTTATACGGACTACGCCAAGCAGGAAGGAGTTGGTATGAAAAACTGAATAAGGTATTGAAATCTATTGGAGCCGTACCTACCAATGCTGATCCTTGTGTGTATCGATTGAAAGAAGGGGAAGATTTAACCTTAATCACGATTCATGTGGACGACATCCTGATTGCTTGTCGAAATGAAGCAATACTTTCCGAAGTGAAAAGTAAACTTTCTGGGATATTTCAACTCAAAGATTTGAAAGAAGTTGGCTACTGTCTGGGAATTGAATTCTCACGAAATGAAAACAAAATAGCGTTACATCAGAGAGGTTATATCACAGATTTGCTACAGCGTTTTGGTATGTCGGAATGCAAACCAGTGAATACTCCTC
Source organism: Gonioctena quinquepunctata (assembly GCA_018342105.1). Taxonomy (NCBI): domain Eukaryota; kingdom Metazoa; phylum Arthropoda; class Insecta; order Coleoptera; family Chrysomelidae; genus Gonioctena; species Gonioctena quinquepunctata. The sequence continues at coordinate 41,037 of JAFIRS010004959.1, forward strand.
TGGATCCAAATGTGAAGTTGTTGAAACCAGCGGGATCTACTACTGATGAAGAATTGAAGGTACCGTTTAGAGAGTTGGTAGGCGCTTTAACTTATTTGGCTGTGACGACAAGGCCGGATATCAGTTTTGCTGCCAGCTATCTAGGTCAGTTCAACAATTATTACGACAAAACCCATTGGACTGCTGCAAAACGTGTACTTCGTTACTTGAAAGGAAGTTTGGATTTGGGTATCATCTACAAACCAGACTCTGAACCTCTAAAAGGATTTGTTGATGCTAACTGGGATAACAATCTCGTTGACAGACGATCCTATACAGGATATTCTTTTATTTTCTCCGGTGGACCTATATCTTGGGATTCGAAGAAACAGCGGACAGTTGCGCTATCATCAACCGAGGCTGAATATATGGGATTGACAGAAGCTGCCAAGGAAGCCATATATCTACGTCAATTTTTATCAGATTTGGACTTCGAAGAATTGAGAAATATCTCCGTTTTTAACGACAATCGAAGTGCTCTAATGCTTGCAGAGAATCCGATTTTTCATGCTAGAAGCAAGCATATAGACATTCGTTATCATTTTATATGTGAAGCACTCAATGAAAAACATTTCAGATTGCTTCATACATCTACAAATGATATGATGTCAGATATTTTGACGAAGGGTTTGCCCAAACCTAAACACAATTTATGTATACAAATGTTGGAAATGGGAATCGCAGGGAAGAAGTAGATGGCGTGTCTCGAGGGGAAGTGTAAGAGCTGAAGATGTTATGTTTAAAATATGATCTCGACTCGACTACTAGGGAGATAACCTGTATAACTCAACTACAGTTGAAGTGATCGATTATTAGTTGTCACAAGTTGTCATCCGTATATTTCATACATCATTTTTATATATTACACGATTGTTCATTATTCAAATAAACTTCGTTTAATTGGTTCATTATTGGTATCGATTCCCTGCCTGGAATACTCAGCTTAACAGAAACACCATAAGGCCAAGTGACGATGACATTTATATACATGGAAAATAAAAATCTTAAGTGTTTTTATAAAACTACTTTTTCACCACCTCTGGTTCAAACTTGAAAATGAACTGGTTTGAGGTTTTCGGAGTTCAAACTGACATTATCATATCGAGCCTTAGTCTTTGTGGAAGTGTGGAGAACATAGACTTTCTCTCCGTTCGTAGAAATTTTGGATAATACAGTTGCTTCTACTCGTTCCTTAGTTGGGTATTAACCATCTTTATCGATCACATGACCCATATAATTTATCGATTCCTGAAGAAATGCACATTTTTCTTTCTTAACTTTTAGCCCACATTCTTTGAGTCTTGTTAAAACTTTCTCCAATCTTTTAATGTGTTCTTCATCGTTTATCTATATCATCATCAGTTATCTATAAATGAGACGACTCCCGGTATAACAAGTATTTGTTCTAATAAATTCCATACGGCGGCAGCCTTTCATTGAGAATAATCCTTTATGAGTGGAAATGGTAACTAATTTAGTGGATTCATCAGTAAGATTTATTTGTTGATAAGCTTCGGATGAATCAATTTTTGAAAATGTTTCGCCACCTTGTAATTGACTGAATAGATATTATATTCTGGGTAATGGATCTCCAACTGAGGATTGAGAGTAATTTTAAAATCGCCACATATTCTAAGACTCCATTCTTTTTCAAAATAGGAAGAATCGGCGTTGCCCATTCTGAGAACTCTACTGGAACAAGAACATCATTTTTGACCAAACATGCAATTTCTTGTTCTATTTTAGGTTTAAGAGCAAATGGTACTGGACGTGCTTTGAAAAATTTTGGAACATAATCAACCTTCACTTTCAAAGATAATTTATTGGAAGAACCCATTTTGCCATAAAAAATGTCTGCATTTAGTTTCACCAGCTCATCAAGTTTAGTGGAAGGATCTATAAGAAAATTGTTTGGGAAATTTTCTACCTTACACAATCCTAGATTCAATGTTTTCAAACCATTACAGCCTATTGAAGGAGGGCCTCCGTTTTTAATAACATACAGTGCTTCTCAAAAGTCCCCTCCCCCCTTCTTATTTTTGGAACGATTATACATGAACAAGTGAAATTTGGAAACTGAATATAAAAGGTTGTAAACTTCCCTACTAGTGATGATGGATGACGAAATCGTCAAAGATGACGTCACAAGGCCATTGTGACCAATAATTTTAAATGGAACCCTATGGGAAGCGACACCTCTTTCAAAAGGTATCGAAAAAACCTATTCAATGATTCTAATTTTGTTTGTGTTTATGGCAGTTTTAATGGCTCATTAGTAAACATTAAAATTCAAATTCCATTCGGTATGATATTAATTACAGATTTAAGAATCACTATCTACTTGAAGAAATTGCTCGAAGTGACCTCCATTTACTTACTGACAGTGAAATATTCCATTTTTAAACTCTTCTCGTACTTTTGCAAATGTGTCTGCGGAAACAGCTTCACATTCTGCAACAATACGTTGTTTTAAAACGTCAACATTGTCAGGTTCAGTGGCGTAAACCCTCGATTTAAGGTACCCCCACAAAAAAAAATCCGAAGGTGGGAGGTCCGGTGATCGAGCTGGCCATTCCGTTGAACCTCATCGTCCAATCCATCTACCACGATACTCCTCATCCAAATACCGTCTTACTGCACCGTAATAGTGTGGAAGAGCACCATCCTGTTGGAATGTTATTTCCAAATTGCCGAATTCATCTGGATTATCTTTCATTTCAGGGATTAACGGTTCTATTGCGTTTTGCAACAGCTCCAGATAAACCTCACCAGTTAAATTAGTATTTAAAGAAAGAGGCTCAACGGTGTGGTTTTCCAGGATACGTGCTCAAACATTCACCTTCTGGGGAAATTGGGTATGTGTTTCACGAAACAGGTGAGGATTTGCGTCACTTCAATACCTCACATTCCGTGTACTTACATTTCCATTCAGATAGAAAGTACTTTCGTCACTAAAACAAATTGTTTTGACATAGTCTGGCTGTTGGTTAATTTTAGTTTCCATATTTTTACAAAATTCTAGTGTTCGGTCTGGGTCGTCGTCTGAGAGTTGATGAACCATTTTTTATTTGTATGGATGAAATTTGTTCTTTTTCAACACCCTGTGTACTGTACTTCAACTGACTTCACAGGTAGATGCAACATGAGCTGTTGAAGAAGTAGGATTACGTATTACTTCTGCCAGTATATCAATTTTTTTCTCATCAGAAATTTGTGGTCTGCCAGATCGTTTCGCATCATCAATACTACCCGTTGTTTCAAACTTACGAAGAAGCTTCCTTGAATAAGTCCTCAAAACGGGGCGATCGGGAAACCTCTCATTAAAAATGCGTTCTGCTGCATGAATATTTTGTCCAGTTTCACCAAGAATTAGGATCGCTGCTACTTTATCACCTGAAGCACGTACCATTTCGCATCTTGAAGCACTTAAACATTCGGCTCACAACAGTTTAACAAATTATTAAAATGTACAAAAATATTAAAATTACCAAAAGCTGCTAAAACAGTTGAACGTTCGATCAACAACAAACAAATTATCAAATTTACAAAAACTTGGACAATTACAAAAACGTCGAATTAGGGAGACTAACAAAAACGTCAGCTTATTTGACAACTATCCAGAGGCGGAGGTTGAATTTGGAATTTTAGTATTAACTGATTTATTTAATTCATCACAGCTTTGCGTTTTTTGAAAGCGAGTTGCCAAAACTGCCATAAACACACATTGAATAGGTTTTTTCGATACCTTTCAAAAGAGGTGTCGTTTACCGTAGGGTTCCATTTGAAATTATTGGTCACAATGGCCTTGTGACGTCATCTTTGACGATTTCGTCATCTATCATCACTAGTAGGGAAGTTTACAACGTTCAATATTCACTTTAAAATTTTCACTTGTTTATATATAATCGTTCCAAAACCATTGTTGACCTATATATATATATATATATATTTGACAAATATTTTCCAAAATCTACAAAAAATTATATTATCGGAATAAACAAATATACCACCAAGGTCGAGGAGCCAGCGCGTGATTATATAGTGTTTTTATATAATACAATCAAGAGATCGTTCGAAATACCATAATTAATTAATCAAGAAGGGAGGTGCAATTACAAGCGAGAAATGGAAAAATAACGAAATAGATATCAGATAGCAATAATCATAATGTTCAGTAAACTAATTATTGGGACATAAAGATTTATTCGGGTCTATCAGATTGTGTTTTATTTTTTTATTTCAGTTTAGTGGAGATACAGCTTTTTTGAATGATAGACTGACTATTTCCATCATTATAATCTATAACTGTCATAACTGTTACTGATCTTAAACTACTCATGATATAAGATAATAATAGTTCTATTTGTACTAGTATTTTCCTTAATTTTTTTTATTATAATTTTTCTGTGGTTCATTTTTCAACTTTGACCAATGAAAATACAAAACTTACAGCCAATGTTGAATACATTTACAACTATAATTAGTTCATATATTGTTTTAAGTGACATTCTGAAGAAATTGACTTTTTTCTTATCAAGTCAGAATGAAAAAAAAATCCCAAATAATCCATTATACCGAAAAACATGAGAAATTATATATAAAAGCCTAGTATGAATTCTATAAAAATATATTTTTCTCCTAGAAACTATGACTATTGAAGATATTATAATTTAATTTATTCGACTAATTCAATGCACCAGAATACCTACACAGCGCGAAATTATACAAACACAATTTTGGAGGAAAAGTTAGCTTTATGTTGGTGATAAGTTGTCCTATAGCATTATACACCGTCATTATTCCATCGATAAAGGAAGAGACTCATTTACATATTTATATTAATTCATGTAAAAAATATTGGAATCTGTCGTATCAAAGATTAATATGTTTGCCTGCGGATTATGTCGTGAGACACCATGTATATCTCGAAGGATCAGAGTAGCGTATCTCTCTCTTGAGTGGAATTGAGAGCGGCGGCTCTTTCTTTGACCAATGTATATGTACGAGTCTCATTCTACGGATACTTCAGATTTTTTGTTATTTCATGATTATTAGCCGCGGCGCCAACCGACTGAGCCATGTAGCTTTTTTTGGATATCTGTTTTCTTAAATAGCCAGTGTCGGAGTTTGAACAGTGAAATTGTGTTTGGGTAAAGATTATTTATTGGCAAACGATAAACTCACATGGCCTCAAAAACATGTTTGGCCATTGGACATGAATTATATGCCATTTATGAGACATTTATGGCGCAATGTAACTCAACTTTCGACAGGGAAATATAAGTTAATCCATATCCGTGAAAACAAATATGTTTTTCCACAGAGTCTGGGAACAATATGATATAAATCACCCTCGCTAAATCGAGCGCCGACCTATTCAAAGGTCAAAATTATGTCAATTCTGCCAACCATAATTTTCGTTGAGATTATGTATATGTATATTTTATGTAAAGTCTCTCAACTATTTCCAGTTTCAAATTGAAACTATGGGTGGGAACTAGATACTACATGAGATAGTAATGTGTGCAACCAGTTAGGAAAAGCACTATTTTTCGTAATGAGCGAATTTCTGCGGAACGAGCGAAGCGCAAAAGAAAGCGAGTTTCCCAACGTGTTTCACACAATATTTTTTCCAATTTTGATATGTGATCCTTTTTAATTAAAGTAAAAAATATAAAACAAAGTATTTAAAAAAACTGAAAAACAACGCTTTTAACGCACTAAAAATTTAAAACTGATTTTAATATTCAACGACTATGCCTAAAAGCATGGGGTGCTTTTTGGTAACGTATCTTTGAGAAACATAATACTTTAGAGTAGGATCCCAGAGCCAGCAAACCTACCTCATTTTAGCAAAGCTGAAGTTTCAAGTATGAATAGTGTGATATGTAGTTGAGAATGTATGCGTTCTTGCTAGCTTGAAATTGAGAAATTATTTAGTTTTGGGATGAATATTCGAATAAAGAAACAAATCATTTCTCAATTTCGACGGAAAAAATTAAAATAAAATCGCCAGGCGTGGGGATTCGAACCCTCGCCAGTTTTTTATATCAGAGCTTGGATCTTATGCCTTAAACCGCTTGGCCAACTGGACGATATTAATTGTCAAACGCATTACCATACTTCAACGTAAGTAAGAAAGTTTTTTATGCATTTTATACCAGCTACCCGTAAAAGAGCCCCCCTCTCAAGCTAGCAAGTATGCATACGTTCTTAACTACATATCACACTACTTTTACTCGAAATTTCAGCTTTTCTAAAATGACGTAGGTTTGCCGGCTCTGGGATCTTGGATGATTTTAATTGATTTCGACAAAGCACTCCACGCTTTTTGGCATAGTCATTCAATATGGAAATAATTTTTACTGTTTAGGTTAATAGCGTGTTCTCATCCTTGGAGAGACTTCCATGGAAAAAACGGAAATTAATGCTACATAGAAAACTACGTTGTCAGCTGGGGTCAATATCACCAATTGATCAAATTATGTTATTAATATTTATAACTAGTTTTCACCATACATATCATGTATTGAATTCGAATTAAATTTAATCTTCATAATATGTACACAGAATATAATAACAATGTAGAAGTACCATTACCAGTCACCATGGGAGTTCCACAGGGGACAGTCTTGGGCCCTATCCTCTTCTTGTTGTATATAAACAGTATTTTCTCTATTGAACAACTTGATGGCAACTTAATATCTTATGCTGATGACACCGCTGTGTCCTTTGTAGGTAACACCTGGGATGAAGCATACGATAAAGCTGAAAAGGGAATGGCATTAATTTCTAGCTGGCTCAGTAATAGTTTACTAAGCCTCAATATCGAAAAAACCAAATTCATGGCATTCTCTTCGACGGCCAAAGATCAACCCACTCTTCAGACCCTACATATCCATAATTTCAACTGTGATGCATCCGCTAATTGTCAATGCCCTCCGTAACAAAAACTCAATCGATAAAATACCTGGGTGTTATGGTAGATCAATTTCTGCGCTGGAATGAGCATATCACATACACTACAAAAAGACTTCGTGAATTGATTTACAAATTTTACCAACTCAGGAATATTCTGAATAAAAAAACTCTCATGATGATCTATAGCGCACTATCAGAATCCATTATTCGTTACTGTATTATTGCTTGGGGGGGAACATTCAAAACTACATTGTGGAATCTGGAGACAGTCCAAAATACATTACTTAAAATCTTATTGAAGAAAAATAAAAGATTCTCCACCACGAAATTGTACGAAGAAGCAGATGTCTTCAATGTGAAGAAGCTTTATATTTATCATTGTCTCCTGTGGATTATGAACACACCCTTGAATTTTAAAACACACCCGCATAACACCCGCCTTAACACAAACCAGAACATTGATGTTCCCTTTGTTAGACTTCGTCATAATCAGAGATTTGTAACATATATTGGACCCAAACTTTATAATCAATTACCCTCTGAATTGAAGAATATTACTAGTATCAAAAAAATTAAACCAAAATTGAATTTTTTTATGAAGAATAGTTTTGATTGCTTAAATGCTATACTGGAAAACATTTAATGGCCACACATGTTTGCTCTCGACGAACTAGTCTACATTTTCTATCAAATGAATTGTATCCATATAATGAGAACGATGATGCCACAACACAAGCTTGCTTAGGTGGCATCTCCTTCTCTATAAACGTGTATCCCCGGCTGCTATATTACGTTTGTAACTAATTTTGCGTTTAGGCTACTCGATTATATTATATTTATAACGGATTCATTTTCTATTGTGCTCTGTCATATATTAACTGAATAAATTACTTACTTTACTTACTTCAAGTAGTTTAGCCTCCAAATTATAACAAATTTTATTCCTGTAGATTTTGCAACTGGTGGAGAAATTAACGTTTTCTAATTTTGACATTTAAATTGACACTTTTCAAAAGTCGTTGACGTTATCAAATGTTTCACTTTTCATCGCCAGTTGCGAAAAGTGAAATTTTTCAACTGGTGATGAAAAGTAAATCTCACCACCAGTTGCAAAAAATACTGGAATAAAATTTGTTATGAATTTGAGGCTATTCAATACATATAATAACATATATATATATATATATATATATATATATATATATATAGTCTGAGAAATTATTCTGAGAAATTCTTTGGGACAGCAGCAAACGCTAATGTACTCTTATAACATTATATTTCCAATATTTCGACAATGAATATTGTCATCATCAGGGAGCTACAAAGGTGAAACTACTATAGTATGTTGATAATTTTAAAAATAAACTTTACTCACAATGTTAGCGAGAATGGTCGTTTTTCGGTGAAATACAAAAAGATGTAAAAGACGGCATTAAAACATGTATAAACATGGAGCAACAATTATATATATATATATATGGTAAAAACTAATTATAAATATTAATAACATCATTTGAACAATTGGTGATGTTGACCCCAGCTGACAACGCGTAGTTTTCTATGTAGCATTAATTTCCATTTTTTCCATGAAAGTCTCTCCAAGGATGGGAACACGCTTCTAAAGCACTAAAAAATAAAAAATAATTTTCAAATATTCAATGACTATGCTGAAAAGCTTGGGGTGCTTTGTCCTAATCAATTAAAATAGTCCAAGATCCCAGAGCCGGCAAAGTAGCATTTTTAGTGGACGGAACGTTGCGGCCACAATTCTGGAAAACTTTGAGGTGTTTGACCACAACCACTGCAACGTAATTTACACGGTTTTATCACGCGGCGGCTACCAAAATGGGGCACACTTTTTTGGTGGCTGGTACGTTCCGATCTACGTTCCTGGATCTCAGATAGCCACATTCCAACCACGTTGTGGTCACCTGGCAGAAGCGTGGATATGTAGTGGCCGACACTAGACACGTTGAACAACTGACTGCGTTTGTGTAAATAATATGTAGCTCGATCTCTGTTCAGCAACATATGTTTATGATACATGCTCCTCATTCTTCCATTTTGCCTGATTCATTTCTAATACTCGTACAACTATAAAAATATATAACATATAAACATACGAACGCATAAGTGAGTATATTGAATTTTGATACTTCTGATCGGGATCAAATTAAAACGATTGAAAGTTAAATGAGAAATATGGGTGTGGTAGCTCGATTGTGAGCACGCGCCATCTGAATACTCTCTATTTAAGGAAAACATTATAATTTTGGAAATAACTCGGAAATTATGTACTTAAATCCCACAAATATTGTTTTATCAATCTTGGTTAGTTGAAACAAATACTTACGTAATAAATTACTACGTTTGTTGCAGTGCTGACGACAAATAAATCTTAATTGAATATTTCGATCATTTCTCTAATAATGGCAACCCAGCATATTCCTGTAAATATGGCGGCTTTTGGAGAATATAACTTTGAAGTGCCAGAAAGTGTAAAAATACCACTCTAAAGCTCCTGCCATCATAAAGTGCCCAGTGGAACTAAATTATTCACTTTTCCACCACTGGAAAGTGGCACCCATGTCGCAGGCCCATGACTCACCACTTCTAAGTTTTAATCTAAAAAAGGGGCGAACACGTCGGGATATTATAACCTGCCACTTCAAAGTTGTAACCTCGAAATTGCGGGTACATGTTCATTAATTGTTAAAAAAGGACATGTAGCAAGTATAGTGGATATATGCAGCTCCAATCAACAATTATCAAGTACCAATTATCAATTAACAAGTAATTGAAATGATGGCATTTATGCAAACAGAATTAACAATTAAAGTATAAATATTAAGCAGGAGCTCAAGTCAGAAATCCGATCTTTTTAAAATAAGCTTTTTATACAAAATCAAGAAAAATTGTCTATTGAAAACGTATAACCCATTTTATTTTGAATGAATATCATTCACGTAACAGGTGAAACGAACTTTTGGTAAGCACAATAAAATAATTTGAGAAAAGTTAGGTTAGTTTTCGTCATCGAGTGGAATGGTGAATTTTGAAGTTTATTGTAATTTGTAGTGACTTTTATTAAATGGCTATCAATTATGGAGATAGCAAGAACGTGGAAACCATCAACACATATCACAATCAACTGCCTGCCACATTGAAGGTTTCATGGAATTTACCAAAACGTCACCGAAACGATCATACTCTCTTGAAAGTGACTGTGACTTCTGAGTGATTTTTAAGTGTTACAGGATGGTTACCGCAACGGTTATTTTCCACTTTTATGTTTTAAAACCTTTGTGGCCATGATGTTTCAGACACCTCAAATGACACTAATAAGTTATAGAACTATAGAGTGGCTACCATAGATGGAAATTACCTGACTACAACCATACAATTATAAAAAATTTGTTATTCTTGCTGTATGGTGTTAGATTTAGTGGTGATAACCACAGAGTCGAAGTTGCAGTATCAGTTTCCGTCATTGCTTGGGATACGTCATTTTGGCAAAGCTGAAATTTTGAGTATGAGTAGTGTGATGTATGCATAGTTGCTAGTTTGAAAGAGAACCCCTTTTACGGGTAGCAGGTATACAAGTACATAAAAAACTTTCTCACTTACGTTGAAGTCATATATGGTTTGACAATTAATATCGTCCAGTTGGCCAAGCGGTCTATGGCGCAAGATCTATGCTCTGATATAAAAAAATGGCGTGGGTTCGAATCCCCACGCCTGCAATTTTTTTTATTTTTGCCATCGAAATTGAGAAATGATTGTTTTTTTTTATTTGAATATTCATCCCAAAACTAAATTAATGGTTTCAAATATTAAAATTATTCGAATGATTCGAAGGTAGTTTCAACCACTCAAATTATGGGAAATCTTCTTATTACACACCTCTCCCTGGAATTTCAATTTTCTATTACCGATACTCTAATATGTAGACTGTTGTATATCAGGGGAGGATGGGAATATGATCCCCCTAAGGTCAAACCTTCCATAGTTTCAAAAATATCAGACTATGGAATATCAGACATTAACTGGAGATTCCACATTCAATTGGCTATACTTCAGCCACAAAATGAATATTGAAGTCCGCACCATTTTTACCCGACTACGGCACAGCCGAAAAGGGGAGGTTATGATTTTAGCAGTTTATGTATGTTTGTATTTACGAATGTTCCACCGTAGTGCCCAAATTACTCAACCGATTTTGTTGAATGAGGTGTCAATCGGTTCGTTATTATGGTCCGGGTAACAAGCTATATTTCATACGAATGAAATAAAACTGGCGGATGTTACATAAAAACAAGTGGAGGTCTCTGAATTTTATTTACTATCGTATCGAGTGGGATGTCAAATGAAAAAGGATGGGATTCTGAGTTAATTAATATGAATATACTACAATATCGAATATAAATAATGATTTGAGGAGTCTATGAATGTTTGTATTTACGAATATTCCGCCGTAGCGCTTAAACTACTCATCCAATTTCGATTGACACGATTCGTCAAATAAGTGGGGAGAAGATTGTGGATTCATAAATATAAATATAGTGCAATATTAAATATGAATAAAAAAATATACCAAGCGACAGAAAAACAATTTTATACTATATTTCAGCGTTTATGAATACTACTAGCACTTTCTATCGGCAGCACTGCATATCAATCGTGTAAAAACAACAGAATCACCACCCCACCTGTTTTGTGTTTCTGTTTCTATTAGATATAGATTGATTTCAGAATCTCACATATTATCAAGTAGCTGGTGCCCCAAACTTTGTCCGCGTAGAATTTGTATTTTTCCTGGTTTTCTTTATGCGATTCCATCTAGCTTCAAACATTAATATGACAGTTTGTCAGATTTAATGATTCAAAAATGACGGATTTCCATACAAATTTTCATCCCTTTTTTCAACACATAAGGAGTTAAATTTCCAAAGTTCTCACCTACAGTGTCAAAGAAACCCCCATGCAAATTTTCACGGTTCTAACCCCAGGAGTTTGGGCTGTGCGTTGATATTAAATCAGTCAGTTATTCTTTTATATATTTGGATAACTCCAATAAGGTACAAAAACGTACAAATTCAGTGCAAACGAATAATTCTAATGAAATTGAATGTCACTGAGATAGCTACCCTAACGGGAGGCGGGAATACTTATAAATGTATATCATCCATCAACGGTAGTTTTTTAATTTTTTTCTTGAAGAGTCCAATAGAAATATTTTTTAGATCATCTGGTACCTCATTGCGTAGGAAAATGAAGACTGATAGAGAGAGGTTTTATGCAAAAGTGGTGTCAATTTGGACTTGAATCTGATATTAATGTTGTGGACGTCTGTTCGGAACGATATTTTTTCAAATAAGTATGGTGGCTTCTTCTAGAGGATGATTTTATGATACAGCACAGATGAATGCAGAAAGATGCGTTTTTGAACACTTAGTTTGCCAAACAGAACACACATCGAAGGACTGGCACAACTGTTTTTATTTATTCCCCAATGGAACTGAAAGATATATTATTGACTTGAGCAACACCTGCTATTTTGAAAAACAAATGGATCTTCTCTGGTTGTTTTTCAGATACTGAATTGAGTTTTGCTTACCACATTCAGGATTTTTTCAGGCATCTTGATGAAGTCATTTATGCTCTACTGGAAAATAATCTGGAAATTTCAGAATGGCCTATTCTGATGTATATTCTACAGTGTAATGACGTAGGATCCGACGTATTGGGGTAACTGATAATAACATATTCATTGCTCAGAAAAGATAATTTGTATACTGACATTAAATATATCTCCATGCTGTTATATTTTAGAGTGTCTTCTCTATGCTAATAACATTTTTTTCTTTCGAAAATGATTCAGCACAATGCCAGAAAAAAATCCTGTCACCGTTACCAAAACTTACCATCCAATAATTTAATGAATATCTGGGTGTGACATGTTTTTTTGAAAAATGGAATTATTTTGAATTCAACTGCAGCATTGCTTTTTTCTGTACAAGATTGACTAGTTCATGTAGGTACGTGTGAATGTGAGAGATTGCCATTTCTTATGTGTCATTAGTAATTTTGTTATCTTTGGAAACTTGACTGTTTACTCTGTTTGATATGTGAATGTACTTACTTGTCTGTCGTATATGGCTCCATTATTTATTATATCCTGTGACTAGATTACTTCCTATTCCATTGACAAATGTATACATGTATTGTATAATGAATCTTTTCTATACAGGGGCGGGTGGACGAACGTATACCGGCAGAGGAATTTGCCTGTACCGGCCCAATGCACTATACAAGACAAAACCACAACAATACAAAAACAATTATAGATCATGCTGTGACTAACTTTCAATTAAACAATGTCAAGTATCATGTTGAATATGAAGATTTCCATTTTTCTGATAAAAAAATAATGAATATAAAAACGGAAATAATAACCAAGAAAAAATAAAAATTATTAAAAAAATTATAAAAATTATAGATGAAGATAAATTCCAAAATTGCGTTTCCGAAGAAGTAAGCTCTTTTACGAATACACCAACATTTGAAGAACTTGCTGAATGTATTAAAAAATTTAAAGAAGAATCCAGCAAAATAAAAAAACTCAAAATACGAGACAACAATAACTGGATAACTGAAACTGTGATTGATAAAATGGAAATTGAATAAATTATATAAACATTCAAAAAAAGATCCAAATAATCAAACTATGAAAAATTCCTATGAAAAAATAAAAAACAAAAATACAATTTGTAGAAATTTGAAAAAGAAAAACACAAATAAACAAATTCGAAAAGCTGATACAAACCTAAAAAAAAAAGGGATTTTATCAACAGCAACGTAGGAAATGAAAATAAAAAAAGAATCATTCCATTAGCCAAATTAAAAATAAATCTGGAACACTAAAAACATCTGAAAAAGAAATATGTAATGAATTTATTAATTATTGCTCGGAAATTGGATTAATTTTATGACAAAAATTCCAAACTAAACCAATATTGTCATCACCTTGCAATAAATCCATATTTTTAAAACCGGTGTCGGAAAAAGACATCCATGAAATAATAATGACTCTTAAATCCAACATTGCTCCAGGTGAAGATCAAATAACTTCAAGAAACTTGAAAGATATAGTAGATCTAATTAGTCTTCCACTATCTCTTGTTATTAGTAAATGTATTGAAAATGGCGTCTTTCCAAATTACCTCAAAAGAATCATATTGAAACCAATTTATAAGGGAGAAGAAAGAAACGAAATTTCTAACTACCGTCCAATTGCACTCTTAAAAATGTTTTCAAAAATTTTCGAGAAAGTATTGAAAATACAGCTGATCAAATTCATCAATGATAATACTGGCTTTGATAAATTTCAGTATGCTTTCATACCAAATTCTAATACACAATCTGCAGTAACTGATCTCATACATGATATATATGAAACTTCAGATGAGAGCAATTATGGCGCTGCAAATTTTTTAGATATCAAAAAAGCTTTTGATACAGTCAATCATACATTTTTATTAGATATTCTGAGAAATTTGGGAATAATAATTATAAACTTTTCCAAAATTATTTTAAAAATCGTATCCAATATGTGATTATAAATGAAAATAAAAGTTCAATTGGAAAACAATGCACAATTCGAGTTCCACAAGGTTCAGTATTGGCCCTAGTATTTGATTTATGTGAATAGCACAACTGAAATAAATTTTGTAAGAAAACAGTTTTCTTTAGCAGACGATACTGTACTCTACTATTCGGCCAAAGACACAAAAATACTTGAGAAAAATATAGAAGAATGAAATTAATTGAAAAATGGTTGGATGAAACATACCTAACAATCAATTTAGAGAAAACTCTTCTCATGCTCTTCAACAAAGAATATAGAGGCAATAAAATCAAAAGTGACAATGAAGAATAAAATTATAACTGAAGTTGAAAACACAAATAATTAGGTCTGATTATAGATAAAAATCTAAATTTTGAATGTCATGTAAATAAAATCAAAAAATCAATTATTCCTCTGATTGGAGCAATTAGAAGAGTTGAATTTCTAAATAATCATATTCAAACACTAATATATCAGATATCTAATAACAATATGGTCATCCTGTAGTAAAAAACTAAAAGATATAATTTATCGTCTTATGAATGAAGCAATCAAAATTATTTTCAAAAATCCCTGGGAAACACCTTTGTTAGAATTATACAAAAATACTAATAATTTGACATATAAAAATCTGATAAAATTTGAGAAAACAAAATTTGCATACAAACTAAAAAACAATATTCAAAAAAGTAATAGGCACTCCATTTGAAAAAAATTCAAACCTACACGATCATAATATCAGAAATGCAGACAATATCCACTTAAATAATATTCATTCAAATGAAGGAAAAAACAATCCAATATCTAGTTCAATGGAAACTTATAACAAACTTTCAAATGATATGTAAAAATTGAAATCAATGACAACATCCTTAAAAAAACTCAAACAAAGTATTCTGTTATAAGGATGTTCAACAATACATATATATATATATATATATATATATATATATATATATATATATATATATATATATATTTTATATATACAATATGTATATATATTTATGTTTGTTTAAATTTTTATTTAAAGATATGAATGTGTATATGTATCTGTGTATATATATGTATATATATATGTATGTGTGTATATATATATAGGGGTACATTTAGTTAAGATTTGAAAATATATTATTACCAGTTACAGTTCTGAAATGGTTGAAATTTATAATTGTAATCAATCAATTAACTTCCTCATACCAGAACTTGTTCTGTTTGGAAGATGTATTGCAATAAATAAATTAATAAATAAAATATTACATTTACTCTCGCAACTTAGTACTCAACTGAAATTATACTGAGTATTAGACTAGTATAAGCTTATTCACGCGGATTTATATAATTTATCGTCTTATGAATGAAGCAATTGAAATTATTTTCAAAAAACCCTTGGAAACACCGTCGTTAGAATTATACAAAAATACTAATGATTTGACATTAGAAAATCTAATAAAATTTGAGAAAACAAAATTTGCATACAAACTAAAGAACAATTTTCAAAAAAGTAATGCTCCATTTGAAAAAAATTCAAAACTACACGATCATGATATCAGAAATGCATACAATATCCACTTACATAATATTCATTCAAATAAAGGGGAAAACAATCCAATATCTAGTTCAATGGAAACTTATAACAAACTTTCAAATGATCTGAAAAAAATTGAAATCAATGACATTCTTCAAAAAACTTAAACAAAGTATTCTGCTATAAGGATGTTCAACAATAAATATATATATATATATATATATATATATATATATATATATATAATATATATATATATATATGTATATGTATATATATGTTTTTAAATTTTTATATAAAGATATATATATATATATATATATATATATATATATATATATATATATATATATATATATATATATATATATATATATATATATATATATATATATATATATATATATATATATATATATATATATATATATATATATATATATGTATGTGTATATATATAGAGGTACATTTAGTTGACATTTGAATAGGTATTATTACCAGGTACAGTTCTAAATTGGTTTAAATTTATAATTGTAATCAATCAATTAACTTCCTTATACCGGAACTTGTTCTGTTTGGAAGATGTTTTGCAATAAATAAATTAATAAATAAAATATTACATTTACTCTCGCAACTGAAATTATACTGAGTATTAGACTAGTATAAGCTTATTCACGCGGATTTGCCCGCGTGAATTTCAGGAAGATAATTTTTTGTATACGCTTTTTTGGTTTGAAGCAAAATACAGTTTTGATGAATATGCTAACATCTCTCGTTTCCTTACGTGAGTTAATTGAGAATATTCTATAGTAGTGCGGATAGAATCAAAAAAAAATATTCATCTAATTTTATTATTTTATTAAGCCGATTCTAGGTGATGAATGGATTGAAAGGGCCAAATGTCGACTTTCAAATTACCTTAGATTTTTCTGGTGAATCTGACAAAAATATGACATGGAATTCCCAACCATAATTTATGTTGGGATAATGTAAACTTTATGTATTGTCTCACAACTATCTTTAGGTTCAAATTGAAATATGGAAGAAAACAAAATACTGCATGATGGAAAGAATTAAGAGTGTCAAATTTGAAAATTATTCTTATATTTCGAAAGTGATTTTAACGATTAGAATTTTGAAAAAAATCATCTTACTACGCCCTTGGCATTATACTCTCTTGTGAAATTTAATTTTTCTATTACTGATACTCTTCGAGTTATAACCTGTTTTATAATAGGGGTAGATTTTATAGCCTGAGGTGCAAAGTCCAGACATAAAAACTATTTTCAATCTTTAAAAAAAAGAAATGTATTTATCTTGACGTTATGAAAAAAAAAGATTTAGAGGAAAATTATATGAAAATCATCAGGCATAGTTATAACCCCTCAGGATTCGAATTTTGTTGAATCCTCTCTTGGTACGCCGTACTATAAAATAGAAATGACGCATTTTGCCATTTTTTGAAATTTATAGTTTAGTAGATGAAAACTGACACATCTATGTTTTTCTTCGGTTATATGCCTGCAAATTTGTCTGCGTGGTTTTCAAGAAGATTTTACTTTCCTATAACATATTTCGATTCGAATCCAGAATTTGCGAAATACTTGTGAAAATCAATTTCAATGTCAACACTACGCGTTTTTTAACATTAGTTAATTGAAAAAAGCCATACTAATTGGCAAATGGAATTTCAATCAAAATATCTCATTTCTTCTTTCAACATCCAATTATTTATTCCCCATAGTTAATTTTCGGTGATGAATCGATTGAAACGACCATTATTGAGACAGTTTGACCTATCAGGCTACATGTCTTGACATTCAAATTTTCAACTCCTAAATTACTTTTTTCCAATACAGGTTAATCTGATGTAAATATGACATAAAATTCAACTAAGCTCAATTCTATTCGGAAGTCAAAATGACGTCAGTTTAGCCAACCATAATCTTCTTTGAGATAATGTATTCTTTATGTATTAACCCTAAACTTTTTCCAGTTTCTAGTTGAAACTTCGCAAGGGAATAGTACATTATAAAATTAATCATTTATGATATTAAAATTATTCAAAAATTCAGAGAGAAGTTTTAACCGCTTGTGATTCGAATTTTGGAAAACCCTTCCTTAGTATCTACCTATACCAAGAATGTAAAAAAAATCATTCTTCTATTACTGATACTCTTTTAGATATATAACATACAAACAAACAAACGAGCAAACAAACAAACAAACAAACAAACAAACAAACAAACAAACAAACAAACAAATGAATAAGCAGACAAACTGACAAAATCAATTTTTTGTGAAATAAAAACGCATGGGTGTAGACATTAAAAAAACAATTTTCATGTAGGTGGCTAGATTTATTCATATTATTATAAAAATTGGTTTATTTGATAACATGATCAGGATATTCATGAAATCATATATGGAATCATCTGCGACTGAAAGATAAGCTAGTCACTATCTTCCATCGTTCAAGATAACCTGTTGAAAAGGAAAACAGTCTCAATTGAATATTGAATATACATTTTTCACTGAAAATTGAAGAATCTACGACAATAATGAAGTTATTACTAGCTTTTATCACAAGTTGCAAGCCGGTGTGGGGGATCCTCAATGCCGCGCACGGTATTTGGTGCGCGGTACTGCCTCATGTTGATGATTTCAATGGTAAAATATACTTAGGTTAGAAATTACAGAAGGAAGTCGCAACGAAAAAGTTGGTCGATTGAACAATTTGATAATGCTATAGCTGCCATTCGTTCAGGTGCTGAAGTCCGTGCCGCGGCTAGAAATTTCGTTATTCCGGAATCAACATTGCGAGATAATGAAAAACAATAAGGCAACGGCAATGATAATGGAGCTACAGCTCAACCTGCTGAGACGCGATACTTGGGACGGAATCCACTTTTCACGAAGCAACAAGAGCAAGAGATAGCAGATCACGTAGTGAAGTTAGGAAATCTGTTCTATGGAGTTACTCCCCGGCACTTGAGGCGCAAAGTGTTTAATTTTGCAGAAGGTAACAATCTAACTCATACATTCAACAACGAAAACAAATTGCGAAGACTGGGGGAGGTGTTTTTTGAAAAGGAACCCGTCAGCCAGAAGGTACAAGTATTAACCGTATATCTTCATTCAACGCCGAAGCTTTCGGAATTTCTTCTTTAAATTTCAGAATTGTATTAGGCTAGCATCAATTCACAGGAGGAAGCTGGTTCCAAAGTTCCACCAATGATAATTTACCCGGGAAAACGCATGTCTTCACAATTAGTGAAGGACGGCCTGATTGGATCTATTCATGCATGTTCTGACAATGGGTGGTCGAATGATGGTTAAAATATTTCCAAAGTTATATGAAATCTACTGCGACTGAGCCGACTTTGCTCATCTTAGATAATCAGGGAAGCCACATTTCGTTAGGAATTTTTGAGTTCTGCGAAAGTAATCATATCGTTCTCCTTACAATAATACCCCCTCATACGTCAAACCACCTTCGGCCTCTCGATTTAACGTTCTATTGGCCTCTTAAGAAAGCTCTCGTTGCTGTTTATGATCCTCATATGATTTTGACTGCACACGAGAAAATCACAATATACGATCTGACTCGTTTATTTGATCAAACATACATAAAATATGCCACAAAGGTATTCCGAGCTGCCGGGATATGCCCTTCCAACCCCGAAGTTTACAGCAGACTTCGCACCAGCTGAGCAATTTCAAGAATATGTTTTGCATTTCGATTCGGATGAGGGCAAGATGAACATTAATCTGCCTGCTCCTGAGATACCCATACCCGAAGCTATTGCAAAACCGGCACCATCGATATCCGCAACTGTTCTTGAACCGACACCGTCAACATCCACAGCAATTCTTGAAACTTCAGTATTATGTTCGTTTGCCAAAGTATCTGACGTTGCTCCTAATAGAAAGACAGTAAAAAAGCAACAATCATTAATTAGGACTTTCACACCGAAGAAAGACACACTTGTTCTAAAACAAGCAATACAAGATAAAAAAAATTTTTATAAACAAGACAAAATATGCATCATTTGCGGCGAATTTGGTGAGAATAGAGAACTCTGGTACCATTGCGTCACATGTGGAAGATGGGCTCATTCCGAATATTCTGGTTGGGAGTCAGCCAATGAATATACGTGTGATGTATTCAAAGAAAACAATAACACAAAAAGAAAAGGAGCAAAACGTCATTTATTCAAATAATCCCAAAAATTAAGCATACCTAAAAGTCTTTTTTTGTTCATGAATTTGTATTTTAATATATTCAATTCATTCTGTCATAGTTACTTTCAGACTTTTCTTCTACTAACTATTACTCAGCGGCATTGCACTAATGATTGCGCAATATTGCCCCACGGGTGGGGTGATATGAACTTTTACATATCTTTTTTAAGAGCTCTGGTATTTTATTTCAATAACCCATATACCATCATACCAGGTGTCCACGGAAGGTGGCTCGCCCCTATAACTTTTTTGTTTTCGGAGATAATGGAATGAAATATGCAGGATCTGTTTAATGCATGAAACTGCATTTTATGACAAGCAACTCAACTCCATGCAAATTCCGGAGTCACCGGAAGTGACATAAACTTTCGATTTTTAAATGGGACACCTGGTATACTTTCGGTTTTTTTGTCTCCATGTATCATTTGATACTGTTTGTATCCGTTTTTGAAACAAAAATCTGAATAAATTTTTATTCTAGAGGGCTATGGATACGTTCAAATAACTAATTTCAGTCCTAAAATGTTTGTATAAATACTATTTTACTGTTTTCGATCAAAATGTTTCAGCTATGTGACGTTTGATTTTAACATTTTTAATACTATTTTTTTTCAAATAAAATCATGGTGGCTCGTCGGTTTAGAAAGAGAGAGCATTTTATTACGATTAATTTGATACCGCACTCTATTAGGTTGCAAGAAAACTACCATAACCATAACGTAAGAACTTTTCTAAAATGAAGCACCTGTTAAAAGTGAAATAATTATATTGAAACTACCTATTTACATATCTTTAGGGTTCCACATGTTCTAAGTGACCTCCATCTTGTTGCTGACAAAGGCGAACTTTTCTTATTGTTGCTCTTACAACGTTTCTCAACTGTCTTGGTGTGATTCTATGAATAGCTGCCCTTACTTTGTCCTCTAATTCATGTCGTGTGGCAGAAGGTACATCATAAACCTCGTTTTTAATAGATCCCCATAAAAAAAATCGGGTGACCTGAAAAGTTTTTTAAAAAGGAATAAATAAAGGTATAAATTGAAAACAACCCTATCTTACCTCGCTGGCCGCCTAACTGGACCCATATTTCCAATCCAGTTTTCGTTGTATGTTTCATGCAGATATTCCGTAACTGCCCCCAGGTTGTGTGGTAAAGCACCATCTTGTTGATGAAATAATCCAACTCGATTTATTAATGAAAATGAAATGCTCAATTTCCTGCGTGAGGAAACTTGTATATCTAGCCCCTCTCAGGACACCGTAAAAAATTATAGGGCCTAAAATTCTGTCCCCTAAAATCCCAACTCAACAATTGAAACCAAACCGTTCTTGGAAATTTCCTTCCTCCATCAAGTGTAAATTTGCATCGGACCAATATCGCTTATTATTTCAGTTGAAATGTCCCAAATTAGTGAAACGGCTTTCGTCAGTATACAGAACTTTATATGGAAATGTGTCATCCTCCAAATATTTTCCAAAGAACCAATTGCAATAGTCAAGTGTCCTTGCATTATCGTTTTGATACAGGTGCTGGTGTAGTTGATATTTAATTGAATGTCATTTATGTCTCTTCAAAATGTTAGCTGCAGAAGACTTGCGATCTCCCTGAGTGACGTATTAATATTTACTTGAACTATGCCAGAACATCTATTTCTTTTTCTTCACTCACAACAAACGAATCGTTCTCATCATTATCTGCTCATTTCGCATTTTTTGAACCAGTTTTGGAAAATAGTACCGGGTCGGGTGACGCCAATCAGGATATCTCTGTGGATAGAGACGTGCAGCATCGGTTGAACTCTGCCTACACTCTCCGAAAACTAATAGCATATCAACTTTTTTAGTTCTTGTATAAATATTGTTATTTTCCATGATTTTCAAACAATGAGGTGACACAATAACTACCTAATTGACTTTGTAGAAGAGATGTAGAATAATATGTCGACACGTCAATTTTTTATGATTTTGTTTCAGTTGTGTTGGTCACAGGCTACTCGATGATTTTAATTCTTATTTTAATCTCAATAAGATTCTTCAATTTAACGAGAGTTCTAACGTTATATTTTCAGTTATTTATCGGAAGTTTTCTTACAACCTAATAGAGTGCGGTATCAAATTAATCGTAATGAAATGTTCTTTTTTCTAACGCGACGAGCCACCATGTTGCCATTTGAAAAAAAATAGTAATACAAATTTAAAAATCAAACGTCACATAGCTGAAACATTTTGATCGAGAACAGTAAAGTTGTATTTTTACAAACAATTCAGGATTGAAATTAGTTATTTTAACGTATCCATAGCCTCTAGAATAAAAATTTATTTCGAAAAATAAAATAAAAAAAAAAACGGTTACAAACAGTAACAAATGATTCATGGTTGTATTCTAAATGTCATATGGAAACAAAAAAACTGAAAATATTCCAGGTATCCCATTCAGAAATCGAAAGTTTATGTCACTTCCGGTTAATCCGGAATTTGCATAAAGTTGAGTTACTTGTCAAAAAATGCAGTTTTATGCATTAAACAGATCCTACAAATTTCATTCCATTATCTCCGAAAACAAAAAAGTTATAGGGGCGAGCCACCTTCCGTAGACACCCGGTTTACTGAAGATGTGTGAGAAATATTTCCCAAGTTACCAACCATTTATAATGATTCCGCTTCGGGGCGCGGTAATACCCCGCTCTCCCCTACTACTCATTCTGAATTTAAAGCTGATAATTTGTTTCCTTCGGCCAGGATGCTGAAATTTCTTCGGAATTTCGCTATAATTTCGCAACAATTTATGTTATCAGTTATTAGTTAAATCTTTAAGTTCGTAAAAAAGGTCAGGTGCATAAAATACGGTGAAGGGAAGCCTTGTTCTCTGCGGGCTTCTCCACGAGTATAGCTCTGTGCACTGACGGATAGTCATAAATCAAATGAGCCCCCCGCCGAGGAGAATTGCTGCGCCCCCCAATCGTGAATGCACACCTAATGTGCGAATGATATATTAATTTGTTTATCTCGTAGAAACAATTAATGTCATTAAATTCTGTGTGATTGCAGTAAGAGACGTATATTGTGGTATTAATATGTCGTTTGTATTGGTTTTTGTCATAATGTATGTACGCAAGATATCAATGTCAAATGGCGGCTCGGTAGGTACCTTTCTTTCCTGCTTTACTGCTCATTTGAATAACAATGATTTGCGGTCTTAGCAAGCCCTCTAGTTTTATCTGATAATGAAGTTATGGAGTGTTGTGCGTGATTTCTGACAGCTCTGAAGGACTCTGTTCTAATCCAATATATCTGAAACTAGTTTCATTTTGTACAAGTGTAAATGAAAGCAATATTTGATTGAACACCACGATGTGAAGAAAAAAACAGAATAATATCAGGTATACTTGATTACTATCGTTTCGGACGTCCATCGTCTTAATGTATTTAAAAGGTTTTCACGATGTTTCGAATGCTTGTATCTGCAATCGTCTTCAGGTGAATACTGACAAGTTTAGGTGCTACTTACCAATTTATATGACTGTCGGCGCAATGATGCGTGCAATTCCGCCATGTGCAGCGGTGCGTGTAATTTCGCGCCGGGTGGTGGTGCGTGAAGTTTCGCACCTGTGCAGCCCGCCAGAAAGAGCAATCAGGGGTTTCCATACGTTCTTGATCTCAACGCTTGGTTGACTAAAGGCGTTATTGGCTTCGATGTAGGCGGCCTCTTTGAACTTTCGTTTGAACCAATGCTCCTCTCTATGTAGAACACTTGCGTCGTCCCATAGAACTCGATGGTGCTCAGTCCAGGCGTGGTCAGCGATTCCCGATTTCGATGTTACTCCACGTTGAGTCCATTTCTTGTGCTCATCCAATCTTAGCGATAACGGTATCTTTGTCTCCCCAATGTAGGAATCTCCGCATTCACATGGAACTTCATAAATGCAATTCTTACTGATTTCATTTTTGTTGTCAGGTTTGGTCTTGGTCAGGAAACTCCGCGAAGTACTGCCGGATTGAAAGCAGCTCTTGATGTTGAACTTGTTTCCGATCCTTCTGATCTTCTCGGAGACACCTCTGATGTACGGAAGGCAGATCACTGTGCTTTGTTGTTGATCTTCAGATGTCTTTGTTTTCCGGAGTTATTTCAATACTTCTTCTAGGAGTTTCTTGGGATATCCATTCCGGTGGAGGTCCTCTCTGATGTGGTTTTATTCGGCATCTAGTGACTCCACGTCGTTGCATATGTGCGTCGTTCTCTCTACCAATGTTCTAACGATCCCTCTCTTCGTCGAACTCGGATGGTTGGAGCTGTAACTGAGGTACTGCCACGTATGTGTCTTCTTTCTGTAGACGGAGGTACGGATTTCATTGCCTATTCTCTCAACGTTCACATCGAGGAAGGGTAAGGCACTCTTGGTTTCCATTTCCATCGTGAATTTGATCGAATCCCTGATTCTGTTAATTCTTGAGAAGAAATCCTGGAGATGTTTGTCTCCGTGATTCCATATAATGAAGGTGTCATCCACGTACCTCAACCACAGCTTTGGTTTGTATTCTGCCTCCCGTATAGCCAATTCCTCGAAATGGAAGATCCCATCGGGAGTCCGTCGACTTGAGAGAAGAATCGCTCCTTTTCCTGGAAATATGAGTTCTGTAGGCAGCACTGCAGTAATTCCAATATTGCGTGGGTAGGAAGGTCAGTCCTCTCGTGCAGCTGGTCATCCTCTTCGAGTTTCCTCTTGATGATACTGAGAGATTTTTCTGTAGGGACATTGGTGTAAAGGCTCTCCACGTCGAAGCTGATGAAACGATCTTCCGGTCCAAGTTCAACATCTGTGATGGTGTCAACGAAGTGCTTGGAATTCTTGACGTATGAACTGCTATATCCTTGTAAGGGTTGTAGTATCGGTAGGAGGTATTTCGATAACTTGTAGGTTGGTGAGTTCCGTGAGCTGGTGATCGGTCACAGTGGCATGTCTGGTTTGTGGATTTTTGGAAGCCCGTAGAGATGCGGTGGTTTGCTATAGTGTGCCGTTAGATGTGATCGTTTGTTGTCTGGAATGAAGTGTTTGAATTTCCTCAGAGTGTTGTAGATCTTCCTTTCTATAGTGGGTGTCGGATCCTTCTTCAAGAGTTTATAGTTCCCTGTGTGGAGTAACGACTCTATCTTGTCATCATATGTTGTGGTGTCCATAATAACCGTGGCGTTTCCTTCATCGGCTGGAAGAATCTTTATGGATGAATCCTTTTGTAGAATTTTGTAGGGCCCTCTGTTCCCCTGCAGTGATGTCACTCCAACCTTCAAACAAATATCAGGTATATCAATCTCAATTTCGAATAATTAATATTAGACGAGCATATTCGGAACTCCAATGTATGGGTATTTCTCATCAAATTCCAAATTTCCATCTTGGATTCCATTAAAAAAAATTGTACCGAGAAAAAAAGTTATTGCAGAAATCCAAAGTTTCACTGAATGAGGTCTTTTCAAAACTAACGGTCATCCATATTTCTGTTTATAACATAACGAAAAATGGCTTTGACATAATTTCAAAATGAGGGAATGACTGAGTGGGGGAAATATTTTCTAAGTTTATTATAATAAAAACAAATAATGATGTATGAAAGAGACACTTATATGTTGTAGTATCATATTCTGAAGAAAAACTCAAAACGTTATACTGGAAATTAAGGAAACATACAAGATAAATATCTTCTTGGATTAAATAGTATTAATCTTCATAAATTTAACTTATTAATTTTCAATATTTATTGAAGTTTGAACGCCAAATATGAAACAACATACAATTAACACTAATTTTCGAATATTTTGGCAATATATAGTCAATAATAATATGGCGTACAGGGACAACACAAAAATTCCCATGAATGAACAAAATTACACGAAAACAAAACTGAAAGAGGCTTCCTGTATTTTGTTGAACGTAAATGCTAATATAGCTACATGTTCTCTCACTATGGATCCAACATGGATGTCCTCACTGAAGAAGAACATGTGGCACATCGTTGAAAAGATAATTCAATTTTTTTTCTAAATATCTTATTTTTGTAAATTTTTTTGAAATGCGACTTTGCGGCCCTTATAACTTTTGAACGGTTCCACGTAGAACAATGAAAAAAAAGATATTGTATGAAATCACCGATACTACTTTTTGAAATGAAAGATATTGTGATTGCCCGATAGATGGCGAGGGAGGGCACATCAACTTCAAAATTGTATATAGCATGGGGGGTCATGTGGCACATCGTTGGAAAGATAGTTCAAGTCTCTGTCCAACAATCTATTTTGTTTTTCATTTCGTTGATTTGTTTTTTCATAATGTGCATTTGAAATGTCAAGCATTAGTGCGGATCTGAATGGTACCCTTATCTCGATAACTTGTGAAAGGTTTCATATGAAACAATATGACAACAAATATTTTGAATGGTATTACCGATCCTACGTTTTGGGAGAAGAAACATTACAATTACTCGGCAGAGGGCACTGGGGACATAACAACTTGAGAATTTCGAAAGGCATGGAGGTCGAGTTGCACACCGTTGAAAAGGTAATTCAATAATAGTTTCAACCATGGTTATTCTACGGAATCACATTTGCGATGAGTAACACTGAATACGGTCAATAGAGAAAGATTCATCACTTAAATGATTTTTCACTTCCGAATTCGTTTCAAATCTGAATTAGGTAGAAATTTTGAATCCATACAGTAATCCAATTTTTTGAATTGATGCGGCCGATAGTTGAGGAAAATCCATATTGAAGTAAGCAAAAGACACTCAAATCACTAAGTGATTTTCACTAAACTGGATTAACGAAACCGCGACATGTGTTTCGCTATACAATAGCCTTTCAAAGCCTTTTCAAGACATTATACCCAAATACTACCCAAATCATTTATTTTTAATGGCCATAATTATAAAGGGTATCATTTATCGGATTTAGTTAACTGAAAATCAAGCAGTAACCTCGAAATGCCCATTATGAAATTGGATTATTTTGTCGATGTTTAAGAATTTCTAATGTAACAATGATTATATCATTACTTACCTGATGGTTAATCCTCAACAAGTACCTCACTTGTAGCAAATACGATTGACGTATCAACATCAACAGTAAAAACATAGTTGAGAAACACAAACTCCATCCTTACAACAATGACCAACCCACAGAAGATGACCCACACCGAAGGATGGAATTGTGTGAAATTATGATGGAAAAGATAGCTGGGAACCTCAATAGTAGGAGATTTAAGCCGGTTCTGGGTCTCCCCCCACCACTATGACGTCACGTGTGACCTTGAATAGTTGCAGGTGTGCAGTGTGTGTGTGTTTGACCTTGAGATTTGACTTTGAGATTTGTCATTGAGTTTTGATATTGGGTTTGGTCGACTTTGAGATTCGACTTCAGTTTTGACCTTGAATATGACCTTGAGATTCATAACATTAAGTTTTGACTTTGAGATTTGACCTAGAGTTTTGATGTTGGGATTGTTTCGGCAACCTCAAGATTTGATCTCGATTTTGTTTGATCTTGACTAAAGTTGTGGTGTAGGCATACATATTCTGTGCAGTCATGACCTTCATGAATCCTTGTACTCTCCAAGCGAGGAGGGCGTTTGTCCTGAGAGAGCTAAGAATTAACTGCGATTATTGATGAGTGCGCTGAATGTCAAGAGAATCCCCTCAAATCCATACAGATTGCGCATCGCATCGGACTTGTTGTATGGTGGGGGTATTTCACTGAAATATTCCAGGAGAAGAGTATTTCGAATCAGTGTCTCCTCCAGTGAGCTATTGAAAACAAGTTGCTGAAATGTATTCGTGTGATTGTGGTAAAGATTTCACTCGTAGTGATAATCTACGTCGGCATCAACGGGAAACTTGCCAGGGAGGTCCTTCAGTGAAACGAGTTAAATTCAACAATGGCGATGACTCACCACCTGCACCACTCTATACATGTAATTGTTGTAATGTGATAATCCCATATTGTCAAGTCAACTCTCACAATAGAACACTCGCACATAGGACGAATTCATGTGTTCACTTGGGTGGTGGTGTACACCTCATTAAAAATGCATTCAAATGTCGCATTTCTAGCTACAGAGTATCTAGTGAGAATATGTATACTGAGTACACACCTT
>JAFIRS010004960.1:0-69524 GCA_018342105.1 Gonioctena quinquepunctata
TCTATTTTAAAAATTTTCATCAAATAATTTTTTTGGGAACTATCTTGATTCTACCATTTTGTCAAAAAAAATCTTTTTTTGGGGGGCCCTTTTTATCACCTATCTTTTTGTTATTTTTCAAACCTTTCTAATCATGGTTTTTTTTTTGTCTCGGTTTCTACGATAGCAAGATGATTTATAGTTGTTTGGAAGGTTGCTTCACCCACAAACAATTCACAGGGCCCCAAAAAATCTCCCTTGGTTACTGATTTTACCTTTGTATATAGGGTTATATATTAAAATTTTTTTTTTTTTTTTTGTTCCATCGGGACGTTTAATTAAAAATTTTTTCTTTTACATATACTTTAAAATTTTCAAAACGTTTCCCCGGGGTTTATCAATTGTAAAACTTTCCCAGTACTAAAAGGGGGTTTTTTGGTTTTTCATCTAAATGTTTATACAATTGTCCCACCAAAACTTTTAAATAAAATTTTTGAAATTTTTTCCTGTCCCAAAAATAAATCAAAAAAAAACCCTTTAATAAGATTCAAGAAAAAATTTCCCGATAAATATATATATATATATAATATATATATAATATATATATATATATATAAAATTTTATTTTGGTTGGGGGTTCTTGGGTTTTGGGGATTCTTGGAAAAAATAACTTTTTTTTATATCATGTAGACGTTTCCCCGGGGGAGGCATCTTCGGGTTTTTTTTTAATTAATTTAAATTTTTTTTTTTGGTTTTTTCAATGACATCTGAAAAGAAAAACATTTTGTGTTATGGTTTAAAATAAAAAAAATGTTGTTGACATGTGAAGGGAAAGTTCAGTCTGGGGAAGGGGGGTGGGAAAAAAAAAGATGTTTGTACATTTTTTTTTTTTTTTTTTTTGGGGTTTCCCCGAAAAAGGGTACCTGTAATGTTCAAAAAACAGGGGGAACCCCGGGAAAAAGGAGGGGTTTGGGTTCTTCTTAAATTTTGGGATTGTTGCCTCGGGGGAAAACCTCCCAGGAATGAGTTCAAAACCCGCGTTCGTTGGATGAATGAGTCTTTGGAAATGTGTTCCAGGTCTCAAAGTGACCACGAAGGGGGGGAAGAGGGGAAAGATTAATTCGAAGGCGCCAAAGGGGAACGATTGTTGATATTTCAGAAAAGCATCGCCCGAAAAATCTATAAAATAGAGACAAATCGCCAACTTTTCTACGGGTTCCAGACAATGAGCGAGTTTGTAAGCCCTCACCGACGAGACAATTTTTTGGACAGAACAATGCTGGGGTATGTTTGGTGCCCCCCCAAAAAGGGGGAAAAGTATTGGACAGGTCGGATCTTCCTTATGAAAAACATGACTGGGGGAAATGCTCTTGGCACGAAAAAAAACCCAAATTTTGGGGTGCACTTTTTCAATGGACCTCACTGTTTTTTCCCCGGAAGGTTATTGCTGATAGTAATCCAAGCATCGATATGGATGACTTCTGGTATGGACCCTGTCAAAGTTATGTTAGGCAATGGGTCGGCTTTTTTGGGAAAAAAACTTTGGTTTTTTTTGCTTAATTTACCCAAATTTTGGATTTGGGTTGCTAAGTCCATATTTATATTTTAAAATTTCTTCCTCGTTCATTTCTGGTTTGGGCTGTTGGGGCCCTGGAAATATGGGGGTACTATCATCGCAAAGCTGTGTACGGGACATGGTTGCTTTCAACGGTCGTTGATGTGAAGTAAAAAAAGTGTTGGTGCTAGAATGGACCTTGGAACACCAGCATTTATAGTAAGTGTCAGATGAAACTCCATACCACTACATGGAACCTTTTGAGAAAAACGCAAGAGAGAACACAGCTGAGGGGGAAAAAATAAGATGGAAGCTTGGCGAGGTCCCCGGTGCCAAACTCGATCAAACCCCCGGGATATCAATCCACAGCTAAAATTTTTCCCCCCAAATTTTCAATGGATAGCTCCAATATGGGGGCTATGCGAGCTGGCCCCAGTTGATTCTGATGGCAAGCCATATTGTCTATTTGTTTCCAGTTTAGATATTTCATGGCTCGATTTGATGGTTTTTTTCCCTGACCTTTAAATAATAGATAGCAGTGCGATAGGTCTGTAATTCTAGGTGGGGGCTTTTTTTTTTGGGACTGGCTGTACTCTTAAATTTTAATTGGACGGGAAAAACTCCCAAATTGTATGGGGGGTTAACAACGAAAAGAAAGGTGTTAGTTCGGGGCACATTTCTTGGGGAACAATCGGCGGGATTCGTCAGATCCACAGGCTTTGTTGGTGTTGGAGCCAGCAAAATCTTTCTGATAGTACGTTGGCGAAGGTGTTCGGGCATGTTGACTGTCAATAGGTGTAATGTTCGGGGTTTTTTCCCGAAAATCAGAGTGGAATTTCAGCAAATAGGTGCGCAAAGATTTGGCTTTTCCTGGGCGGTCGTTGCTGGTGTTCCATCTTCTTTGGTTGGGGGGAAAAGGCTGGAAGTGAGTTTTTTTCCACACGAAACCAAAATGAACGGACCCATTGGGAAATTCAACAAGTTTTGATCTTTTTTGGCATTATAGGCATCTTTTTGAACATTCTATTGTCTCTTTGCTTTGCCTCTAGCCTCAACATATGCTCTCTGGTCTCAGGTCCCGGATTTTTGCCATCGATGGTATGCTGGCGATCATCATTGTGAAGATGACTCATTTTGTATTATTTATATTTGTTTTATTCCTTAGTGGGGGTACGTTCTAAAGGTTTTATTATATATATATATATTATATATATATATATATACAGGATGTATCAACGGGGTGGACGATAGCTGCTGCCCTATTTGAGATGAAAAAATAACTCAAATAAAAGTTGGAAAACAATAAAGCTATTTTTTAAAAAAATAACTTCAACATGAAGGGTGTTCGATAAACGTGTGACTCATCAAGTTGTTTTTTTTCAAATGAAATATCCTCTACATTTTCACTCGATTGAATCCCTTTGGAAAGTGTTTCTAAAAAAGAAATATGGGTTTATACCAGGTGATTCGGGAGTTATTTTGTAATTTTTTTTTTACAGAATGGATGCATTCGACACCAAATATAAAAAAATCAATCAATAATTTGCAATAAGGAATTTTTCCACCAATATTCTTCATAATTTTTCCGAATAGCTCTTTTTTTCCATACAGGGGTAACCAAATTCAGGGATCATTTTTTACTCAGTTTTTTTCAAATAGGCCCGCCTATAAATGAGGCTATACCAGAATACCACTATGTTTTTTGCAGAAAATGTAGTGTTTGCCTACTTAATTTCCATCGCAAATGTATCTAATTCTTAAGGAAAGTATGAAAAAGTCATCATAACACAATAACGATTTTTTATTCTATGCTGGAAAAAAGGGTAACAAAGTAAACTCAAATAATTTAAAAATCGTAAATTCACAGGAGATGTTCGAACAATCTTCCATTTTGAGCTATCTTCGGACAACAATTGAAGTTGATCTTGTAAAGAGCGAAAAACTTCTCAATTCTCTTCTTTTTTATCTTCTGGTTTTCGTTGGTTTCTCGCGTTAGACCTCTCCTTTATCATATCGAGATAGAAATCTAGGGAACCTTGCTGGTCACTGAATGGGTCTGTTTTAAGTATCCATTTATTTCTGCGCCATCTGTTCAAAAATTTTCTTATCCGATTTTGATTGTGAGGAGGCGCTATCATGGTAATGTAACGTCTGTCTGGTATCAATCGGTACATTCCCAAAATTTGATGAATTATTTCGGAGAAAATATCTGTAAATTCTCCATTCATGGCCCATCAAAAAATATAGTCTTCTTACCTGATTTCCAATTATGCCCCGACATTTATCGACCATCTATTTTGGTTATCAACTCCTCTGACCAATAAGGATTCTCTGTCGAGTAGTACTGGCAAATTGTGGCTATTTACCATCCCATTACTTTTGAATGTATTTCAGAAAATTTGGTTCCTCGCGACTGAAATTCGATGTATTTTCCAATAGCAAACTCTTGTATTATAATCCCTTTCATAGAGTTCTTAATGTAATTCAATTCGGTATGGATAAAGATTTTTTTTTTTATCAATATTCTGTTCACGGAAGTGTGCTCACATTTAGCTCTTTTTTCAATGTTTCTCATTACTAACATGAAAAGGTTTTCATCGGTTGAAAACATCACCGCTAATTCATTTCTTTTGGTGCAATTTTATTTACTTCTTGCCTTTTTTTGCGCTCGGCACTGCCAGGTTCCTCATATCTTTCTTTAACCCTCCGAAAACTCTCTGACTCTATACCTTGAATCAGGATATCGAACTGCATTCATTCTACTGGCTACTATACAATTTCTTCATGTTTATGATATATATATATATATATATATATATATATATATATATATATTTGTTCGGATAGGTTTCCGAAGTCATGATTATATGAATATTGAAAGTTAGGGTTGAAACGCGTCTAGAAATTTGGTAATTTCGGGTCCCTTTTGGAGCCATTTTTTAGAAAAGGGAAAAATATATTTAAATATAATTTATTGATAAGAGCAAAGAAGTGATTTTTCCCAAAAGAGGTCTCAATCTGCCTACTCTAGGTTATAGTCACTGAGGTAGAAATGTGATTTTCCCTAGGGTCTCAATCTGCCTACTCCTCCCGGTGTTGTCAAAGGGAAAAAAAATGATTTCCCAAACCCAAGTCTCAATCTGCTTGTCCTAGGTTGTAGTCTTAGGTGGGGTTCAGGATTTTTGTAACTCGTCACTGGGGTCTCAATCTGCCTACCCCAGGTTTCCCACTAGCTTTCTCTAAGTTCTCTGAATCTTCCTATTCCTTCGAAAACGAGGATCAGAGGGTGGATGTGAAATTTTTTAACCTAGGTGAATTCAGTAGGCGGAACTTTGGACACGGCTTGGTTTGGCAGTAAGCCGAGAAAGTAGATGTTTCAAGTATTGGGTGGTCTGCGTCCATCATCGCTTTTTTGAGGGCAGTTCGGACCTTCTCGATCTAAGGGCTTCACGAATGACCCTCGCTTGCAGTGTTCTCTCAGTGGCAATGGTCCTGGTGTGGTCGATATCCATTCTATGGCCTTCTCTTCATAGTGCTTGGAGTTGCCCAAGAAGGGCCCAAGTGTAGGACAACAAGTTGATGTTCGTTAACTCGACTGGTGACTCGCCTGTTAGTTTGTCCTATATATGTCCTATTTCATATATTCCTTGAGACTCTTGGTATGTTATTTTTTGGAGACCTGAGTAAATCAGAGATTCTTATTTGCTGTGAAAACTGTTTTAATGTCGTGTTTCCCAAAATTCTGCCAGTTTTGATTAAAAAAATCTAGACGCGATTCAACCCAAATTTTTCAATATTCTTATATTTATATATATGTTATAATAATCTCATTTCTTCAATGTTTTCATTGTTATTGACCTCTATGTCAAAATTCCGACTTGTATCTCGAATTCCGACTTGTAATATTATTCACTTTTTCTATCAATTCTGTGGTGCTGAGGGCAGACCAGACCGCATTTTATCGTATCATGTCAGGTTTTATAAAATTAATATATTGGCAAATTTATTTGTTTTAATAAAAATAAGTTGAATTATAAGTTTTGGCGCTTTTTTTTCCAAATTTTTGGGCGACTTTTCGTGAGAAAGTCTATTAGTTGCAACAGCGACACAGCCAGTTATTAAGGCGTTACATGAGAATGAGCCGTTACAGTACGTTTGTTTACAAAATTTATCCTGAAATTGGAGTTCATTTTAAGAAAAATTTTATGTTTTACTTATGATATTTATTGAATATTATCAATGATTTGTGGCTGAACAACATTTCCAAAACAAAATGTCTTCAAGAAGTGTGGATACAGTTTTTACATTTGTGGCCAAAAATGTTATACGACAAAATTTAATTGATCCTAAAAAATTTTGTTACCTCCTTCATATTAAACTGGGTATGATGAAACAATTTGTTAAAGCATTGAACAAAGATAATGATCGTTTTCAATACCTGAATAAAAATTCCCAAGATTATTTGATGCAAAAATAAAAGAAGGGATTGGATGGACCACAAATCAGATCTTCGATGAAAGACGGGAATTTGATGCAACAATGAATACTACGGGATTAGAAGATTGGCTGGCATTAAAAACGCTATTAACGATTTCTTAGGGAACCCACGAACACCCTGACTATAAAAATATCTTGGCAACTTTATTGAAAAAAAATAAAAAATTGGGATGCAATATTATAAAACTCCACTTTTTTAGATTCACATCTGGATTTTTTCCTTGAAATATTGGTAATTTCAGTGAAGAACAGGGAGAATGGTTTCATCAAGACATCAACACTATGAGACAAAGGTACCATGGTCCCCAGAATGTGAATAACTTTAACGAGTAATACCTCAGTAAAAGAAAAAAAATAAAAGAGTCAATAACATTTTCTCTGAAGAAATGGATGTAAAAGCAAGGTGTGCCGCAAAAGGTTCTGTCTTAGGTCCTCTACTTTTCAACATTTTTTCTTTTAAAGATCTCATTCTCATATTCGAAGGGTTCATAATGTTCATGTTATCTGCTTAGATGACACGAATATTTTGGTTGTTGACAAGGATCTCAATAGGCTGAAAACTACTGCTGAAGCGGTATTTGCCAATATTGTAAAATGGTCCAACAATAAAAACCTACAACTGATCATCGTACAAACAATAACTTTCTTTTGGTAATGGCAGGACTGATAAATAAACTTTTGGGTTCCCAAAGATGAAATAGTAAGTGGTAAATCAATTAAAACTATTGGGGGTTACCTATGATAGGCAACTTCACTGGGATTGTCATATTGATTGTTTGTGTATAAATTACAGGTGCTGTTATAGTCTGAAATTTATGAAGAACCACTGTAGTGAGTACACACTACTGTCATTGTACTATGCAAATTTTTTTCCCCTATAAAGTATGGAGGTTTTTTATTTGGGGAAATTGTGCACATGTGAATGGAGTATTGGTACTTCGAAATATGCGATTAAATTCTTGCTAGTATCGATACTAGAATGAGCTGCAGAGATTATTTGAAAAATTCAAAATCCTAACTGTTGTAAGCTTATGTATACTGGAAGTTTGTACATACGTCTATAAAAAAAGAACAAGTTTTGAATACTGTTGAGAACATAACCAAATACACGTTTCAAAAGGCCAACTACAACCTGAGAATCACCGGACTACGATGTACCAATGAATTTTTTTTACTGGCTGTAAATTATACAACTCTTTGATGAGCTTATTGAAGCTCCCTCAATTTAAATTTTCAAAACAAGACTAAACAGCAGCTAGTTTAGAAAGGGCCCGCTACACTATAGATGAGTACTTAGTATAATTTGTGTTATGTTCGCGATATATGAATTGATTTGATTTGTATTCAATATAGCATACTTATATATACGACTGTCTCTCTTGTTGTCTCTTGTGCATTCACGTCTTCTACGTTTTATGATATATTGTCGAAAATTGTTCCTGCAAATGAATTTCTCAATTTTATCATATATTTTATTCTAATTTCATTTTATTCTGTTTTGATGTTTCATTTATTTTGTTTTGATGTTTTTTGTGACTTGTCATAAACATGCATCTTCTTTGGTCCTTGTGATTGAATTTATATGTATATTTTATGATAAATAAATTGATTGATTGATTGATTGATGGCTGATTACTGCTGGTCACTGAAACGTGATATTCCTGATAATATTCTCAAATAAATCAACCCAGACGTAATTTTACAGAAAAGCGCAAAAGAAATCAGTCTAAATAGTCCTATAGTAATGATTGTAGTTGATATTTTCTTCATAAATGTTTAAATATACGTATTCGTAACATAATGATTGATTTTTTCTTAAAATTCCATAATATATTTTTTTCCTTTTATAGAAAAACCTGATGTGAGAGAGCAAATATGGAGGTATTTCTGTGATCAGAACACTCAAAATTAACGATATTTAACACTCAAATGACAACAACGTTCCAAAAATTTCAATTTGTCGGCCGGTATAATTGAAAGTTAATATTCTGTCCACTTTGTATATGTACATTTACTATGTTTCCATATTTCAGAGTGTCATGATACGCAAGGAGCTGTGTTATTGATTTTCGTTTTATCCCCTCTTTCAATTTTGAATACCCACCGTGGCATCCACAACCGACTGACTCTTCCTTATACAATGTATGTTGTCTTAAAAGAAATGAAGTGATTTAATTTGATAAAAACAAAAATATGCATTAATAATTTTTGTTTGTATTTCTATGTAACGCTGTACTTAAACTGCCGTTAAACGGTAGCCTACTAAAATGCCGTTATTATATATGACGTCATTGAAGTGACGCGTCGGACGGCCTTTTATTGGATTTGCTTAAACTGCCGTCAAACGGTAGCATACTAAGGCCCGATTTCACCAACCTCTTTAAACGAGTTTTTTTCAAATTAAACTTGGATTGAGCTTTCTACACGTCATATTGGATTTCACCAGGAACTATAAACCGCGTTTAGTTCTAAACGGCGTTTCCACTTAAAACGGGCTGAATTTGGCCGGTTACGAAGTTAAACGACGTTTAGTTCATTGGTTTCGTGCACGTTTGACAGATGGTTGACATGGGAGGTAAAACAACCTTACTTTTCCGATTTGTTTATGTTGGAGAATTGAACATTTTTACCTATTTCAAAAAGAATTCAGTAGTTGGATTACATGTGTTATTGTTTAATTCGTAGATGATCATGCTTTCAGATTGTTCTGTTGTGAAATGCAATAAAAATGCATCAAAAGACGGCCGAATACGATTTTTCAGGTACATTGTACATGTTTGTATTTTTGACCCTGTTATCAGAATTACATCTGCTGTTGTAAGAAATGAAATCTCCATTGGAATAGGAATTCCTAATATAAATACAATGGTTGTTCAGATTATACTGATTTGAATTAAAAAATAACAATAAAAAATAAAAATAAAATAAATACACAAAGTACAGTTGATTACATGTCATGACATCACAGTTGAACACATTTTTGACCACATCTTGAGACATTTGAACACATTAAAACACATTGCAGGCAGTTAAAAGAAGTTAAAAGAAAATATCTCATATAAAATTTATATCTAAAAACGGTATATATAAAAACAAATATATCCCTAGAGAAAAAAAGTATATCTTAAAGACATTGACTATCAAATCTGCATCAAGATAACCTACAATATATTGATTCATGAGTTGACTGACATAACATGGCTTTTTAGATGGTTTTCAGAAGAATGTAACGTGGCTGAGTTCTTCATTGGTTTGGGAAGTTGATTGAAATCGTCCAATCCCTTGAAAAATAGAGAGTTCATTGAATTTTATGTTCTTGTTCTAACTATGTGAAATTGATCAGTTAGTTGTCCTTGTATTGTGCTCATGGATCTGATTATTATAAGTGATAAAGGAATCGAAGTATTTTGGTAATCAGTTCTTGGAAATTTTGAAAATGAATACCATAGTTACATGGAAATATATTTTCGTTTCATCATACCAACCAAGAGTGTTGAGCATATATTGTTACACCTCAAAATAATTCCCATACCCCGATTTTGAAGTTTCTGTAACTTCTGCATATTGTTCACATCTAATATACAGTGCGCGTCAAAATTATGGAACAAATTCGATATTTCGCAAGCCATGTACTTTTGACAAAAATCCTGAAATAGGTCGATTTTTATTTTAAAATTCCGATTTTTTTAAGTATATTCCTAAGAGGTTATGTCACTGGTTTTGACATGGTGACGTAATCGGTAATTTTTTTAAATTGGAATAGATGTCTTGTAATACTTCATCTGGAAGGCCTCTCAATACTGCATTCAATGATAATATTTAATTTGATTTTTTTTTGTACAGGATGAACAAAAATTAATATTTTATTTCAATAAGAGAATAACTTTATATCCAACAACATAGAGCAGTTAAATGAGATGGTCGAAATGCCATCCACCAGTCTCTTGACAATGAGCAAATCTACGGACACATTTCTCTTGCACATTGCGAATAACTTCCGGAGTAATTCTGTTAATTTCCATCCTAATTCGATTTTTCAACTCTTGTAGATTTTGCGGCCTATCTACAACGACTTTCGATTTCAAATAACCCCACAAGAAAAAATCCAGGGGCGTAAGATCTGGAGATCTTAGGGGCCACTCTATCGGTCCGCGTCTACCAATCCACCTCCTAGGAAAACAGTTATTCAAAAACTCGCAAACATCACGTGCATAGTGCGGGGGTGCACCATCTTGTTGCAACCAAATACTTTCATTTGGTGAGTTAGGATTGTTGGCGTTTGGAAAAATATATTTTTATTATTACATTATGATTATGAAATTCTTGTATTGTCATCTGTCCTTGATATGTGTGACAAATTTCAGATTATTCGGAAGATTGGAAGTGGGTGAATATTTACTTCCAAGATTTTATTACATTGTGAAGATAATAAAAGCGTGTTAAAAAATGCAAAATTTTACTTTTTTGAGCCAAGGCTCTAATCCCTTAGACTGCCCTGGCACACTAGTGAAACAGTGCTCTACTACACCAATGGATCCTTTCCGAATATTAATAGTTAGCTATTTCCTAGTCTAAAATGGAAACAAAAGACAATCACAAATTATTGCCATAATAGGCAAGTTAGTGTCAAATAAATGTCAGTTGAAATATCAACAAATATTCTCCACAAATTCTAAGTGAAAAGGTTCTAAAAGTAAACTATGGCTACTTTAAGTGAAACCCAACGCATAGAAATTTCAATTTTTATTGGATGCGGAGATAGAACCAGAACTCAGCAAGGGGTATGCGACTTGTTCAATGCAAAGTATCCAAATAGACCTATCTCGTTCAACAGTCAGTAAGATTGAGAAAAAATTTAGAGAAACTGGTCATGTCAAACATATTCCGAATGCTGGACGTCCTAAAATAGAAGAAAACGTGAAATTTGATGTTCTATTGGGTGTAGAGAATAATCCCCACAGTACTTCACGACAAATTGCAGCAGACCTTGACATATCCCAAAGTTCTGTATTACGTATTCTGAAAGCAGAAAAGTACCATCCATACAAAGTACAGCTACATCAACAACTCAATGATGATGATCCCGATCGCCGTGTGGAGTTCTGTGAAATAATGCAGGATTTGTGTAACCGCAATCCACGTTTTATAAAACAAAATTCTGTTTTCCGATGAGGCTACGTTGCCTAAATGGTTCAGTAAATCGTAAGAATTGCAGATATTGGAGTAGGGATAATCCTCACTGGATGATGGACGGGCATACTCAATACCCTCAGAAAGTCAATGTTTGGGCACGGATAATAAACGACAGGATTATTGGCCCGTATTTTTTCGAAGGAAATCTCACAGGGGAGCGTTACTTGGAATTTTTAAGAAATGAACTCATACCTAGCCTTACCAATATTTTTCCAAATGCCAACAATCCTAACTCACCAAATGAAAGTATTTGGTTGCAACAAGATGGTGCACCCCCGCACTATGCACGTGATGTTCGCGAGTTTTTGAATAACTGTTTTCCTAGGAGGTGGATTGGTAGACGCGGACCGATAGAGTGGCCCCCAAGATCTCCAGATCTTACGCCCCTGGATTTTTTCTTGTGGGGTTATTTGAAATCGAAGGTCTATGTAGATAGGCCGCAAAATCTACAAGAGTTGAAAAATCGAATTAGGATCGAAATTAACAGAATTATTCCGGAAGTTATTCGCAATGTGCAAGAGGAATGTGTCCGTAGATTTGCTTATTATCGAGAAACTGGTGGATGGCATTCGAACATCTTATTTAACTGTTCTATTTTGTTGGATATAAAGTTATTCTCTTATTGAAATAAAATATTAATTTTTGTTCACCCTGTACAAAAAAAATCTAATTGATTATTATCATTGGATGCAGTATTGAAAGGCCTTCCAGATGAGGTATCACAAGACATTTATTCCAATTTAAAAAAATTACCGATTACGTCACCATGTCAAAACCAGTGACATAACCTCTTTAGAATATACATAGAAAAATCGACCTATTTCAGGATTTTTGTCAAAAGTACATGGCTTGCGAAATATCGAATTTTTTCCATAATTTTGACGCGCACTGTATATAACAGGGTTGACCAATAATCGAAATGGGGCTGAATGATGGTTCTATATATGGTAATTTTTGAAAATATTGAGACTTCGGATGATGTCCTAGAGAAGAAAAATCGTGTTTTTGATATCTTTTTGCATATGTAATCACAATGCTTGTTGAGAGTTAACGATTCATCAAGCATAAATCCTAGGTATTTGAATTCAGATACCCATTTAATTTTGTCATCCTCCATTTGGAGTCTGAGGGATTGATAATCCACTAATTTTAGTTTGTATTCATTACTGATAATCATTGCCTTAGTTATTTTCGTATTCAGTTTCAGTTTATTCACCTCTAGATATGCCTCAAACTTTGTCAGGACTTTGTTCAAACGCCCCACTGTTTCAATAAGGTCACCGCCGTAACAAGCAACCATAGTGTCGTCTGCAAATAAGTTTAGGAAATCGTGGCCCTGTATGTAATTTATATCATTTAGATATATTATAAAAAGTAGAGGTCCTAGTACGCTACCTTGGGGTACACCTATATTATTGAGAACTTCATTAGAGAGCGATTCACCACTTTGGTTGCTTGTGATCTATTAGTTAGGTACTCTTCAAAACACTTGAGGACAACTCCCCCAATACCATAATATCTTAGTTTACGCAGTAAGATCCTCCTATCTATTGTCTCAAATGCCTTTTTGAGGTCAAGAAATACAGCTACTATATATTTACCATTGTCTAATTCACGTTTCCATTTCGAAATTGTCAGCTGAAGTGCCGTTTCACACGAATGATGTTCTCTAAAGCCGGATTGATTTCCCATGGAAAGGTGGTTTTCATCAAAGTATTGAAATATTTGTTCATATATTACTTCCTCTAACACTTTTTCGATAGTCGGCAACGTATTTATAGCCCCAAAGTCTGACATTTCACTTGCGTTACTGATTTTGGGAATGGGGGTAATTGTACTTTTCTTCAACCGTTCGGGAAAGTTTCCATTCGAAAGTGACGCATTTATGAGATTCAGCAGAGCAAAACCAATCGTATAGAAAGTTGCCTTCAAGAATTTGACCAAAAAAGTGGTAATTTTTGACAATATTTCTTGTAAAAAAAATTCACAAAGCGATTTTACTGGGTCCGACACCGGAGTTTTCACTTACGAACTATCTTTCAAAAGGTAGTTTAGGCTATTTGCGTCTTTATTTAAGTGGGAAGAAAACCTCTATTGGTAGGCCTATAACTTATTTCTTACTTTTTCATTTATTTTATTTTTTCCGTAGCCGGGTAACAGTGTTTCAAACTTTTTTTACAGTACAATGACATTGAAAAAATAACGATGCAAAATTGTGCCTGCATAACTGAGCTATCGCTTAAAATCATGATCGAATCTCTAAGCCCTATTTATAAAAAAATGTTTCCT
Source organism: Gonioctena quinquepunctata (assembly GCA_018342105.1). NCBI lineage: Eukaryota > Metazoa > Arthropoda > Insecta > Coleoptera > Chrysomelidae > Gonioctena > Gonioctena quinquepunctata. The sequence continues at coordinate 13,514 of JAFIRS010004960.1, forward strand.
GGACTCCCATGAAAACGAAGTTCTGGTCCGAGCTGTATTTTCCATTTTTCCGTCGACCATTGTATCGGAGAAAAACTAGGAAAGATTATACAGGCAACAAAGACAACATAATATGGATAGAAGTAACACTTAATTCTTATCAGCGTATTATGTGGTTCGCATTGTTCACACAATTCAGCATTAATGAACTGATACATATTTTAATTTTCCATTTCAGAAAACAGACAACAGACATGTTCGTAATGGGTTCTTTGAATGTATGCAGGCACATTTCGGAGTTACGCGATTTTTCGTAAGAAGTCTACGAGGCCAGCGGAAAACAAAAAAGTATATTTTTGAAATTGGAATATAAGCTTTTGTTCCTTGATATTTTGCTGAAACAGTTTCTCAAAAAAACTGGACGCTCCATTTCTATATCGTAGTATCTGAATTCATTTTTGAATAACTTCACTCATTTTGAACCCAGTTGAAGAATCATCTAGGAGATCAGAAGAAATGAATATCCAGAAAGAAATCCAAAGGCCGAAGAATCCAAGAGAATGTGCTAATACCTTGTCCAAGTTCACTTACGCGTAAGTATTCCATTTTGTATGCTCTATCAAACATTTTGACACAGAAAAAATACGTCAGTGTATTTCGAAAGTTTTCATGTATTCGGGTAGAAAAACCGAAATAAAATCAAAAGGTGGATATACACACATATGTACTAAACCAGTTTTGATTAATTTCTCACTTTTCATGCGAATTGATGACAGAAGTCAAATTAGAAATATACGTTGTCAGAGAATATAAAAACTTTTTAACAAAAAATTAAACCGACGAAAAAATCAACTGAAAAGCAAAAAATGAAATAAACCTTCTTAGTCTAAATGATAATTGAGCTCCTGAACTGATGTAAGTAACTGATTTCGAGTCGGCGCCAAACAAACAATTATCGAAGATCATTATCTATGAAAGAAGTCATCAAAACGCAGCCGTGCATCTCGCTGCCATCATTTTACGCTTCACCTAAATCAATTGCTAGTTTGTTTGGCGCCGACTCAAAATCAGTTACTTACATCAGTTTAGGAGCTCAGTTATCATTTAGACTAAGAAGGTTTATTAAATTTTTTGCTTTACAGTTGATTTTTTCGTCAATTTAATTTTTTGTTAAAAGGTTTTTATTTTTTACTTTTCAGTTCCGTATTTCGTCGGTTTAATTTTCTGTTAAAAAGTTTTTTTTTCAATTTTTTGTGGCTAAAATCTACCAATTACTACCAACTTGTTTTTTGATTACTTCCAAAATACTTACTTACCCACCTTACTTCAACTATTACCAGTTAAATAATATGATTATCTACTTTTACTATTTGTTGTAATATGAATTATTTTCGTTGTTCTGGTTGGTTTATTCCATTACTTTGTATATCATTCCATCCTCTCATAAAATATACTGATTTTGACGGAACAAGAATAATGTCAGTAGCGATCTGTCATTGTCAACTACGTATGTGTGTGCCAATGTTCACTAGTGAAAAATCAATTATCCCCTATTTTTTCACCCGTGAGGGTGACTAATTTCTTTCGAAATCCAAATATAAGGTATACCCTATCTATCAAAAAAAGAATCATCCAAATCGAAGAACCCAGTACAAAGTTATGCCTGATAGAATCGGTTAACGGACCAGAATTCAGAGGGTGAGTGATCAATATCCTCCATTTCGCTACCCTTAGGGGTCGATTTCATCTTTTAAATCCAAATGGGACCAAATTCGAAGTACACCCTACCCACTGAAATAAGAATTATCGGAATCGGACGCCTCAGTAAAAAGTTATGCGTGATCATACATAAAAAAGTTTTATAGAAAAACATAAAATATACGGGTCGAATAGAGAACCTCCTCCTTTTTGGTTTCGTCGGTTAAAAAACAAAATACTCCAAAGTATTCCCGCGGCAGTTTTCTAGGTAGAATATTCCCACTATAATAATGTTTTGTTTGGCCAAGACGTACATGAATTATTTGAATTGAAAGTTTCCATTGGTTTCTAAAAATGACAAAAAATAATCGAAAAAAAAATATTAGACAAGCTTTTATACAAATGCACTGAAAAGGAAGAAATAATGTCCTCAATTATTTGACCTGAGTTATTCACAAAACTCCCAGAAAACAGGTTATTCTGCGAGTAGCAGATTCAAGAGCTTGCCGCGAATATAAAATAAGCATTTTGAAGCTGCTATTCTCAGAATAACCTAGGTCAAGAAATATTTTTTTTCTCTTCCAGTGCATTTGTTAAATTCTTCAATGATTTTTGCAAGAGTCGGTATTAGAGATGTTAGTCTAAAAGTTGAGAGATCATCTAGGTTTACTGAGGAAAATACTGGATAATCATTTATTTACTTCTGTCGAGTGTGCCATGGATAGCCATGATGCATAATAATTTGCAGTTATTTTTAGCAAGTCCTCTTTGGAAAACAAAACACTCACTTAGGTAATGATAGTGACATTGAGCTTTATGAGCAGACAGTAAAAGTTTCTTAATTTTCGTTAAATTTCAGATTGAGTTTTCTTTAAAATAATGTACACTCAAAGTGAAAAAATTGATATGTTATTAATATTTGGAAAATGTCATAGAAATTCAAGCAATGCTGCTGTATGTCCAATCGGCAACATCCAGCATATCAGTACTTTCCGTATGTTGAGAATCGTTTTATGCAAGAAGGACATCGAGAGGCTGAATAGAGGTTTACATAAATGTAGAGACTGAGATTAACGTTCTTGCTATGATTGATGTTAATAAAATGGTTTCTTCAAGAGAAATCAGTCAAGAAATGCAGATTAGTCACGAAACAGCAAGAAAAATACTGAAAAAGCACGGATATCGAGCATTTAAATATCAGTTACAGATTTATTGTCGCGATAAATTGCACCAAATATTCGTTAGATAAATTGCTGAGAAAAATGTCTCAGTTAAATCGTACATGATCTATTAACGCAAAGTTCTATTGGACCAATTTGGAACGATTGGTCAAATGTAATCAATTTATCTGTGGTCGGCGATCCTTCGCCATTTGAAAAAATATGATCCATTAAACGTTGAAATTGAAGAGGTACGAGGTTATGACGTTTAGTGGTGTTAGAGAGTTTGAATTTGTGCGTTATAGAAATTGAACATGGACGAAACTGCTACGTTACTTTTTGCTGTACAAATGGCTTTTCTGCTTATTTGAAAAAAAATTTGCTATACGCAACTAACTCTTACTAGCCTTTCTCTTGAATATTTTTGTTTGTATTTTCAGGACTAGTCGTTTTCTATGAACACGGATTATTACGATATAACTCAAGTGAATCCGTATCAACTCCTTGCTCGCCATTTCTATGAAAAGTAATCTACTACCACGAGTACGATCCTCTTCAAGCTCAAGACATGTCGTAGCATGCGTTGCAAATTATCGGCAGATATTTTGACGTGTTTATGTCAAACGACAAACTATCCCAAGTAGCATTTTAAGTGGACGGGACGTAGCGGCCACGATTCTGGAAAATTTTGAAGTGTTTGACCACAACCACAGCCACGTAATATACACGGTTCTATCACGCGGCGGCTACCAAACTGGGGAACACTTTTTTGGTGGCTGCTACGTTCCGATCTACGTTCCTGGATCTCAGCTAGCCACATTCCAACCACGTTGTGGTCACCTGGCAGAAACGTGGATATGTAGTGGCCGACACTAGAAACGTTAAACAACTGACTGCGTTTGTGTGAATAATATGTAGCTTGATCTCTGTTCAGCAACATATCTTTGTGATAAATGTTTCTCATTCTTTCACTTTGCCTGATTCATTTCCAACACTCGATCAACTATAAAAATATATAACATACAAACGCGTAAGTAAGTATATTGAATTTGGATACTTATGATCGGGATAAAATTAAAACGATTGGAAGTTTTATGTGAAATATGGGTGTTGTAGCTCGCGCCATCTGAATACACTTTATTTGAGGAAAACATTATAATTTTGGGAATAACTCGCTTCTGAAATTTTGTACTTGAATCAAACATTGTTTTATCAATCTTGGTTAGTTGAAACAAATACTTACGTAACAAATTACTATGTTTGATGAAGTGCTGATGACAAATAAATGTTTATTGAATATTTCGATCATTTCTCTCATAATGGCGACCCAGCATATTACTGTTAATATGGCGGCTTTTGAAGAATATAACTTTGAAGTGGCAGAAAGTGTAAATATACCACTATAAAGCTCCTCCCATCATAAAGTGCTTAGTGGAACTAAATTATTATTTTTTCCACCACTGGAAAGTGGCACCCACGTCGTAGGCCCATGACTCACCACTTCAAAGTTATAACCTAAAATTACAATAGGTTTTATACCTTCGAAAGGTGCGAACACTCCAAATGCCACTTCAAAGTTTAAATCTCGAAATTGCGGGTACATGTTCATTAATTGTTAAAAAAAACATGTAGCAAGTATACTGGATTTATGCAGCTCCAATCAACAATTATCAAGTATCAAGTAACAATTATCAATTAACAAATAATTAAAATGATGGCATTTATGCAAACAGAATTAATAATTAAAGTATAAATATTAAGCAGGAGTACAAGTCAGAGATCCGATCTTTTTAAATCAACCTTTTATACAAAATCAAGAAAAATTGTCTATTGAAAACGCATAACCCATTTCATTTTGAATGAATATTATTCATGTTTCACATAAAAGGTGAAAAAACTTTTTCTAAACCACAATAAAATAATTTGAGAAAAGTTATGTTAGTTTTCGTCATCCCGCTGACCAATTCAGGGTCACTTCAAAATTAGGGAAAATTGTCTATTGAAAACGCATAACCCATTTCATATTGAATGAATATCATTCACATTTCACGTAACAGATAAAATGAACTTTTTGTAACCACAATAAAATAATTTGAGAAAACTTATGTTAGTTCCACGGTCACTTCAGAATGAAGGAAAATTGTCTATTGAAAACGCATAATCCATTTCATATTGAATAAAATCATTCATGTTTCAGGTTAAACAAACTTTTTGTAAGCCACAATAAAATAATTTGAGAAAACTTAGGTTAGCTTTCGTCAGCGCACGGAATGGTGAATTTTGAAGGTTATTGTGATTCGTAGAACGTGGCAACCATCACCACATATCACAATCAAGTGCCTGCCACATTGAAGGTTTTATGGAAGTTACCATAACGTCACCGAAACTATCTTACTCTCTTGAAAGTGACTGTGACTTCTAAGTGATATTTAATTGGTACAGAATGCTTACCGCAACGGTTATTTTCCACTTTTGAGTTTGAAAACCTTTAAAGTGATTTGCTCAGTGGCCAAAATGTTCCAGACACCTCAAATGACACTAATAAGTTATAGAACTGTGGAGTGGCTACCGCAGATGGGAATTACGTGACTACAACCATACACATATAAAATTATTCTCACTGTATAGTGGTAGATTCAGTGGTGATTACGTGAAGTCGAAGTTGCAGTATCAGTTTCCGTCACTATAATGCTGCTTGGGATCGCATCAAATTATTGCTGTGGACTAATCGTACAATTTTCTTATTTTATACAGTCCCCTAACGAACGTATCAATGAATAATAATAGTAAAATGCACACATTTTATTCTGTCCATCAGAACAATTATGACAATTATATCAATTATTACAATTTTCCAAAAACAAATGCTTAACATTAAAATTCAACAAAATTCCTGTTTGCTATTTTCAATTATACAGCACATAATGAACCTAATACAGTACAATATCCCGCACTACAAGACTAAACGATCCGGAGGTTTCAAAGTGAACCTAGATCTCAATTCATATTGACCACCTGGTGGTTGACTTTGTTGACCCTTTATATTTTCATCGGTAATTGTACTTGAACACGGATCTGTAATTGTACTTGAATACGGATCTGACCCATCTGCCCCTCTTTGACCTGAACCCTTGTCTTTCCCTCCGAAATCAATACAATCATCATTCGAAATATCAGACTCATCACCTGATCTGTTCTTTGAAAAATCTGTTCTAGATGACGTTTCCAAACGATTCCATGACCTACAACTTCACAAAAATACATATATTACTTCTTAGAACTTCATCAATTATGCATTTTGCCCAGCTTTTTTTATTGGGGCATAGGAAATCTCTACAATATACCATACCCCCAACTGAAAATTGAAAATTCCTTATTTTTCTCTCCTTGATCAATAACTCCGTTTTTTTTGAAGTTTTCAAAAGATCAAATCTAGTTTTCGGTTTATTTTTCAAAACTATACTGGATACTGTCAAACCAGTAGTTATATGTACACTATTTCTGGAACTGAGATATCTATCTATAGATCAATGTCTCAATTTCGATTATTTGGATCTTCCAATGTCTTAGATATCGCTAACTTAAAACTTTTAACCGCATTTTCCGCCTGACCTTTCGAAAATTCTTTTGATGTGAATGAGAAACCATTATCTGTAACTAACACATTCGGAAGGCCAAAGCGAGAAAAACATTCCCTGCATATTTCAATGGTTTCGGTGGAATCGTATTTTTTCATAACAAATGCTTCCACCCATGTCGAATGCTCATCTACAATGATCAATATCATTTTATCATTGACAGGTTCTAGGAAATCGCAATGAACTGTCTCTATACTCTATTGTACTTATTCCAAGGACGTGAAACAGCTTTCATTGGCTCCGGGCGAAATTAAACACATATTGAACAACATTTTACCTTATTCTTGATATCATCATCCAACAATGGCCACCAAAAATAAGACTGAGCTGTCGATTTCATTTGTACAATTCCTTCATGACTAGCATGCAATTCAATCAATAAATATGGCCATAATTTAGAAGGTATTACTACTCTGTATCCCCACATTATCACATTATTTTCTACATAAAGCTCATCTTTTCTTTGTAAATATGGTTTTAATTCGTGGACGTACTCTCCTTCTGGAAAGCCATAGCGTATACAATTAAAAACCTCACCTAGAATGTTATCCACCCTAGTTTCTGAACGAACAATGTTGATATCTATTATATTCATATTCTCAACAAAATTCAAATAATCAAGTTCGTTCTCTTCCACATTTACTATTCTTTTGACCGGCAATCGCGATGAAGCATCAGCTCTAGTATTATTTACCCCTTTGGTAACAACAAAACGTATAATTGAAATTTGATAGAAAAAGTGACCACTTTTGAATTCGACCCGAAGCCATTTGCGGCAAACTTTGTATTTCTCCAAATAAAGTTGAGAAAGCCTTATGATCAGAAATTAATATAAAATGTCTACCTGCTGAATATTGATACAGTTTCTGTACGACCCAATATACAGATAAAGCCCCCTTGTGAACAACTGAATAATTTATTTCAAATTTATTCAGAACTCTCGAAATAAAACAACCATCTTTAAAAACATGTGATAAACAAGCTCCAATTCCTTGATTGCTCGTATCCCTTTTTCTGAAATCAAATCATTTTTGGCACATTCTTCAGACCATACAGATGGCTTACCTTTTTCGCACAAACTATATAATGAATTCAATTTATTAGATAAATTATCAATAAATTTTGAATAATAATTCACCATTCCGCAATAAGATTTCACCTGTGTCACAGTCTTCGGTGCAGGACAATGTAAGATTCCACTGATTCACTCCATATCTTCCATCAGGCCCTCCGAATTAATTATATGTCCTAAATATTTTATTCCATTTTTGAAAAACCCGATACTCTCAGCCGTAAACCCGATACTCTCAACCGTTCAAAAAGTTCCCTCAAATTACTACAGTGTTTATCAATGGTTTTTCCGGTTACCACAATATTATCCAAATAGTTAAACACCCGGTATCCCCAATAGAAGCCTTTCCACGGCCTGCTGGAAAATAGCACAAGCCGGTTTAGTTCCAAACGGAAGACGATTCACCTTATAGAAACCCTGATCAGTGCTCCACGCTAACAACATACTGGATTCATCCTCAAGTTCTAATTGATTGTAAGCATGTTGAAAAGGGAAACATTCTCAATTGAATATTGATAGAAAGATTTTTCTGTGAATTGAAAAATCCACGATTGAAATGAAGTTATTTTTTGTGAATGTCTAACAGAAAACAACTACTTCCCCGGCTAAAGCCACGCTGGACATTGAACTACATCTGATAGATATTCTGAAAAGGCCCTAACTCAAAAGCAAAAATCTGAAATAGAAAATTTGCATTTTCATTCAGATAGTCATTTGATTTTCTATTCCAGTCTTAATTAAGAACTCATAAAGATGAATGAGGCAGAGAAGAATGTTTTCCAAAAGAGAGTACTCACCAGAAATCATTCGTAACATTGACGCAGGAGAGACATCGCATTCACTAGGTCTTCAATACATTTTTGTCGACGAAAATCTATTTCACGCTTCCACGATCATCAGGAAGACCGGAAGAAATGGGAAACACATTTTCAAGAAGCAATCTCACTTTGCAAAGATGGAAAAAGTTAGAATCATTTCTTTTGGAGAGACACTTTGAAATTAGTGTTTTCTGACATTAAAACCTGTCATGGGGTATGATAGATTGATTTGTTGAAAATATAAACAGGATGTTCATAAAATCAGATGTGGAATCGTCTGCGACTGAAAGATAAACTTCAGTCACTATCTTCCATCGTCAAGATAACCTCTTGTGGAGTATTCATGTTGAAAAGGGAAACATTCTCAATTGAATATTGATAGAAAGATTTTTCTGTGAATTGAAAAATCCACGATTGAAATAAAGTTATTTTTTGTGAATGTCTAACAGAAAACAACTACTTCCCCGGCTGAAGCCACGCTGGACATTGAACTACATCTGATAGATATTCTGAAAAGGCCCTAACTCAAAAGAAAAAATCTGAAATTGAAAATTTGCATTTTCATTCAGACAGTTATTTGATTTTCTATTCCAGTCTTAATTAAGAACTCATAAAGATGAATGAGTACTCACCAGAAATCATTCGTAACATTGACGCAGGCCAAAATCATTCGTAACATTGACGCAGGAGAGACATCGCATTCACTAGGTCTTCAATACATTTTTGTCGACGAAAATCTATTTCACGCTTCCACGATCATCAGGAAGACCGGAAGAAATGGGAAACACATTTTCAAGAAGCAATCTCACTTTGCAAAGATGGAAAAAGTTAGAATCATTTCTTTTGGAGAGACACTTTGAAATTAGTGTTTTCTGACATTAAAACCTGTCATGGGGTATGATAGATTGATTTGTTGAAAATATAAACAGGATGTTCATAAAATCAGATGTGGAATCATCTGCGACTGAAAGATAAACTTTAGTCACTATCTTCCATCGTCAAGATAACCTCTTGTGGAGTATTCATGTTGAAAAGGAAACATAATCAATTGAATATTGATAGAAAGATTTTGGTGAGTACTCTCTTTTGGAAAACATTCTTCTTTGCCTCATTCATCTCTATGAGTTCTTAATTAAGACTGGAATAGAAAATCAAATAACTATCTGAATGAAAATGCAAATTTTCAATTTCAGATTTTTTCTTTTGAGTTAGGGCCTTTTCAGAATATCGATGGAAGATAGTGACTAAAGTTTATCTTTCAGTCGCAGATGATTCCACATCTGATTTTATGAACATCCTGTTTATATTTTCAACAAATCAATTGATTGTAAGCATTCCGAAAATCTAGTTTAGTGAAATATTGACCACCCTGTAGAGCGATCCTTGGCAAAGGATGATTGACTCTGGCCAAATACTTATCAACAGGTATTTTGTAGTTATAAATTCAATATGGCGGTTCCAAAATGGCGGAGGAGTTTTGTGATTCTGGTCCGATTCGATTCAAAATTGGTATGTGGGAGTTTTCCATATTGGAGAATATCAATTTTTTTTCTTAATGAATGAAATTGAAATGGCAGCTCATGGAATTTTTGTTAGAAAAAAAAAAGAAAATGGTGCTCCAAGATGGCGGACGAGATTTAGGATTATGGTCCAGTTCGATTCAAAATTGGTATGTGGGGGTTTTCAGGGTCAAAATTTAATAATTTATCTTCAAAATTCATGAAATCAAAATGGCGGCTCCAAGATGGCCGATGATCTTTGTGTTCATGGCCCGATTCTATTCAAAATTGGTATGTCGGGGTTTCTGGGGTCGGAGATTATGAATTTAGTCGAAGAGTATTGATTTTTAGTTAAAATTCATAAATTGAAGATGGCAACTCCAAGATGGCGGATGAGTTAATCAGCAAATGGTCTCCTCATTGAAGGACTAGAGAGCTCAGAACTTACAGGAAAAAAGCCTCATAAAAACGACTTTAACAAAAATGCATAGATTAAGGCGTACTTGAGTACTAAAAAGCACAAAATAAATTAATTATTGAAAAAAAATTTTTAAGACAAGCTTTTATTCAAATGCACTTAAAATTAAAAAATAATTGCTTTGGATGTGTGACGTAGGTTATTCCGTGAGTTATAGATTCAAAGGCTTGTCTCTTTTTTATTCGAACTGAAAACTTTGCGCGACAAGCTTTTGAATCAATAACTCATCAATCAATAACACATCCAAAGCAATTATTTTTTACTTTTCAGTGCATTTGAATAAAAGCATGCCTTTAAAAAAATTTTTTATACATGATTTTATTTCTGATCTTACATCTGTCGCGAAGTTCAGTTCAAGGAGTGAAAACTTCTTCAAATGTTTTTTGTTTTATCCCATTCATATATCCAACAATTAATTATCATTCATTACTCGTAGTTTTTTACACAAGACATTCTGAAGGTACATTTTTCATTCTTCGAAAGCAAAGAAGTTTCACATTAATAATTTTGAAATCGAATTTTATATCCCTTTTTTTTATCCTAATTTTTTTTTTCAGATATACTGGTCGTTTATTTCTCAAAGCTCTGAAACACGATCTCGAAGAGAGAGACTTGTACGAAGTCATCGAGAATTGTAGCTCGAAGCAATGTGGAAACAAGTTGGAAAAACAATGGAAGATAGAGAACCAGAAGAAAGGATCGCCATCAATGGCTAGACTAATATGGGCTCGATTTGGATGGCGATATTGTTTTATGGCATTAATTGAAATGATTTGGAAAGTTGCGAAGAGGTGAGATTTAATTTTGTGGTTGGAAATTTAAATTGAATTCATCCAAAATATTTGTATAAATGAAAAAATGTTGAACTTGTTTCGGCCCTTTTTGTGTTTTCCAACGATAAAACCAAACCGTGAATCGTGAAAATTTAAGAAAAAAGATTCTTCTGGAATCGCCTCAAGCATGATATTTTGTATTATTAGCTGACCATACTCAGGATGGTTGGTAATTCATAATAAATATGACTCAAATGGTTTTTGAATAAATGAGAAATCGGTGTTCCAACAAGTTGTAAAGGAATGAAAAAAGGGTTCATTCTACCTTCATATATACAGAGTGTTTCATAATTGAATGCTGACCCTAAAGGGCGATAATCTTTGGATGATTTTAAGAAAAATTCTTCATATGAACATAGGTACTCAATCTCTTTATTTCTGAGATACAGGATGTTGAAATTTAACAAAAAAATCAGTTCTTCCCCAATATCTCTGAAGCAGCTGTTTTTGAATTTTGTTACATGCAAAGTACGCATAAACATAAATTTTTTCCATGATGAAGGATTTCCTAATTTTCATCAGTGGCGTCCCTGTTAACATGCCCTGCCTTATTTTTGATCAAAATAATAATAATACGCCACTGTCTTTTTTCCAAATAAATACAATTTTTCTCATGAAAATGGTCTCTTCTTTTTTTTTGTCCGGCGGACGGTTTTTACGTAATATTATTTACGTTATAAAAACTTGTTTATTGAAAAAAAAAATGGTAGATTTTACAAATATCGAATAAGCAGACATGCAATACTTGTATGGGCTTGCTGACGGGAACGCATATGAAGCCAGGCGACTGTATCAAGAGGGCTTCCCAAATAGAATGGTTCCTGATGCTCGAACGATTTCAAGCATCCACAGAAGGTTATGCGAAACTGGAAGTTTTGAGCCAAATCATCACATGAAAGGAGTACATCGGACTGCAAGAACCCCAGCAATTGAGGTAGATGTTTTAAATTCAGTTGACGAAAATCCTGAAATAAGTACGAGGCAAGTTGCCAATAATTTGAATATCGCCCATATTCTAGTATGGAGGATTCTTCATGATTATTTATTATATCCCTATCACATTCAACGGGTTCAGGCTCTACTTCCTCGAGACTTTCCATAACGAGTGAATTTCTGCCAATGGTTTCTCCAAAAAGTTACCGAAAATCCTTTATTTGACAGGAAAATTTTATTCACGGACGAAGCTAGTTTTACTAAAAACAGGATCAGGAATTTTCATAATAATCATTTTTGGGCCGAGGAAAATCTGCAAGCAACGTAGAGTCTCATCCCCAGGAGCAGTTCTCATTGAATGTCTGGACTGGAATTATTGGAGATTACCTAATTGGACCTTTTTTTCACCATAAAGATAAAATGGACATAATTATCGCCGATTTCTTGAAGATAATTTGCCAATTCTGTTGGAAGATGTTCCTATTTTAATGCGAAATCACATGTGGTTTATGCACGATGGTGCACCTGCTCATTTAAGTGCTCTTGCACGCGAATATTCAAACCAAAACTCTCATAATCGCTGGATAGGTCGAGGGTGAACAGAGTCATGGCCAGCTAGATCCCCAGACTCAAACAGTCTTGATTATTTACTTCGGGGATATCTTAAGATCTTGGTGTACAGTCAACCAATTCTAAATGAGGAAGAATTGCGAAACCGCGTAATAGTTTCCTGTGAAGCAATAAGGAATACTCCGGGAATTTTCCAAAGAGTACGCGAGTCAATGACAAGGAAGGCTGAAGCGTGCAACTTGCAGGAGGCCGATATTTTGAACAGTTAATTTGATTTCGGTATTTTTTGTTCCTATTAGTCATGTTTTTAAAAATAAAAAATGTATTTTTATGCGTACCATTACAAAAACTAAATAATAATTACCATGAAATTATAACAATCCTGCCTAGATCCTTTGGTCACCACAATTGTCAAATCAAGACTAAGAGAAAAAATCGAATAGGGACAAGCAAATGAATGTATTTTATTTTCTAAATCGAAAACCGTCCGCCGGACGAAAAAAAAGCAGGAGACCACTTTTATGAGAAGATAGAGGACAATTACAAAAATAATATTCATTTGGAAAAAAGACTGTGGCGTTTCATCGGGAAGAAAGTGTAGGTTGAAAATGTTCAGAGGAATTTGAAATTATATCCAATTTCAGATTCATGGCTTTCTGCTGCTAACTTGGGTAAATAGGAATCACTTAAAAACAAATGCACTCGAGAATTATATCACTAATTTTTGTGAAATTTTTAAACAATAATTAATAATGATCAACAGTATTATGAAAATCTAGCGTTACTTAAATGGGACATGGGACATGAATTAACCCTTCCCTCAGCACAAAAGTGTATGTCAACCTCCCCTTTCTTGAGCAGGTTAGTGTTCTTCTAGCAAATTATACCTTTCATAGCCCTCCATAGATAAATGGGTAGATAGACTGTATTGATTCATTTTTTTGCGATAAATGATGACGGTACCAGTCATTATTGTTGTTTACATACGAACACATCACTCAAGTCGAAATGCAATGCCAATTCGAAACAATATGATTATCTATATAAGGAATATAATGGAAAACTTGAAAAAGTGCCCAAATCATAAGTTACTTCAAGGTGATATCGATATTGACATTGAATATAATGATATAATGAGTACAGACTATTTAACGAACATGCAAGGGTTCGGATCTATATCCTTGATCAATATTTATTCTCGGGTAACAAAAAGAAGGTTATGCTTAGATCATATTTTTGTGAAAACTTCTACAGGTTCGAACTTCTTCTGCCCATGGTAATAAAAACGAATGCAACCGATCATCACACAGTAACTTAACAAATCATCTACGAAAATAAATATCAAAACAATAATGAAAAAAAATTAAATTGAAAATATTTACTCCAAAATCAATTATAAACAGCTGTTGAAGAGACTACGGAATAGCAACGAACATGGATATTTTATTTTATTTTTATTTTCGAAAGGTAGGTGATTCAACAGATAGATGAGACTATCCAATGACAGAATCACACAGATTACATATAATAGGTAGATTCAACTAAGACAAGACTATACTTCGTTACATAATGGAAATATTGTAAAGGAAAAGAAATAATATTTTAGGCTGTGGAAACAGATAGTTACAGTTGTTGTTTATATAGTGTTTGATTGACCACAATGAAAAATGACAACATTTAGGAGAGTAGGTAACAGTGTTAATTACGAAATAGAAAGAAGTTTCACATATCTTCAAATTATCAAGAGAAATCAAATATAAATTATAAATTATTCAGCGCACTATTGGATAACGAGATAAAAAACTGTACCATTCAGAAATGAAAAAATTAAAAAAAAAAGTAGAATAAGGATCACCAACGGTCTCATTATATCCATAAGCACACAAGACAGTATGTACCAGCAACTACTTAGAGAACCAGGGAAACTTGTGTTGAAACGAAATTGCACAGTATAGAAACCATGTGAGAAATCTTCTGGGAGTATCTAAATTGCAATAACATCGTAATAATATTGAACAAAACGCAGACAATGGTACAAATCTGTGGACCACAGTAAATTAAATATGCCTTAAAAATGACTCAAGTTAACGGGATGTTAATGTGATTCAATTCTATGAAACGAAGGTAACAACAAAAAATTGATAAGGATCCAAACTCCACTCCTCATGTGAAGAATAACGTTCTGTCCTCCTTATTTATGAAGGGAACAAACGCTGAAGTTGGTAGTATTATTACTGTTTCATCACACAAAATCAAAAAATCACCCGATGTGGATGAAATCCAAATGTAGACAATTAAACTCACAGCAGCAATGATAACAGAACCGATGACCTTCATATTGAAACTCAATAGCTTCGCAGATTTTTTCTCCAAATCATGCATTATTAGTTCTCAAACCGAATTTAGTGATGATGAATCCGCATTCACAAGTCCTGAACATTCCCTTCTTCGAAGAAAATAAAGTGTTGGCAGCTTTGAAACAGCTAAAACCGAAAATGACTACGGGTTTCGAAAGCATCCCTGCAATAATGGTCAAATACTGCCCTTTTGCCCTATCTAATCCACTGGCAAGCCTGATAAATATCTGAGTCAAAACTAGTACCACCCCAGACCTATGGAAATTGTCTAAAAGTCGCCCAAATTATGAAAAAGGGGATAAGTCTGATGTTGAAAATTTCAGAGCCATATCAATAATATGTAATTTCGCTGAAGTGTTTGAAATCCTCCTGTATAGCAGGTACTATCCTCATCTGAGCAATCAAATCTCATCATTCCAACATGGTTTTATGAAAGGTCGCTCGAGAACCACCAACCTTCTCAACATCACTCAATATATTGCAGAGACTACTGATAGGAGATCCCAAACCGATGTCATTTATACGGACTTCTCGAAAGCGTTCGACAAACTTGATCATGGTATACTACCATCAAAACTGTACAGGTATGGCTTTTCTCAGACCCTCATCGAACTCTTCGTGTCATACCTCACTGTCAGTCGTCAGTATGTCATATTCAATGGCCTCAAATCTATTGAATCTGCAGCTACCTCAGGTGTACCTCAAGGAAGTAACCTTGGTTCACTCCTCTTCAACGCTTTCATAAAAATTATTGTCTGAGATTAATGGGATAGAAATCTGTCTTCAATTGTCCCTTAACCTGAAACACATTGAGCAATGGTGCTTCCGTAATAAGCTCCCTCTTAATGCAAGTAAATGTAATGTAATGAAATTCACTTTGAAAAATCAGCGACTTTTATATCAATATTCAATTAACGACAATCCCCTCCAACGGCCTGTCACATACATCGATATTGGTGTTATTTTCGCCACGAAATTATCTTTTGCCCCTCATATTGAAGCCACTCTGTCTGCTGCAAACAGAATGTATGGATTCATTGCGCGTATCTCTAAAGATTCCTCCGACCCATCTACATCAAAAACGTCATACTATGCCTTCGTCAGATCAAAATTGAAATACGTATCTATAATTTGGAACTTACACCATCGGTTATTTAAAATAGAGAAGGTTGAATCGGTTCAGCGTCGCTTTCTCAAACTTCTCTCCTATAAAACGGACAACATAATGCATTGTTTGCTAGACACGATAGGAACACTATAAGCTGCCTTCGTGATTGTCACTCCACAATTTTCCTGTTCAAACTTATCAACAACCTAATTATTGACACACATATTCTGCAAAAACTCAATTTCAATATACCTAGACCATCGTCTAGAGTGGACAACACATTTTATTTACCAACACCACAACAGATATCTTGAAATACTCACCGCTGCATAACATGTGTGTCATGTGTATATGCTGTATGGGGTCGGCTTTAGAATAGCCCCATGGTAAATCCTGCCTGTCGTAAGAGGCGACTAAAAGGATAACCGTAGGTGGAAGATGGTCTCATCGCCCGGTGAAATACCACCATATCGACTTTGTGTGCTGTGAAATGGATCATTCCATGTTTCAGTGTTCGGTCGATACTTTCCGGTCTCCCTCTTTCCTTTTCCCCAATTCCTCCTTTATTTTCAGGTACATCCAAATAGTAATAATGATCAAGTCTCCTAGAGTAAAACACTCCGGAAGCAAAATACCTCTCCATTCGGATTTCCGGACGAGAGGTACTCGAGGGGGCTCAACATTAAAAATTAATTTTTGCAACATCCGCGGACTCAACAAGAACATCAATGACGTCCACCATCACCTACAGACGAAAAAACCGGATATTCTGGCTCTAACAGAAACACAAGTAAACTCGTCCACCAACAAGGTCCATATGCTTTGTCCTGGTTACGAACTCCATTCTCGATTCAGGTTCAAAGGTGGAGTCTGCCTTTATGCTAAGGCTAACCTTTCATGCCAGCGTGAAGAGAGTTTGGAACCGAAAGACTTTGATGTGATGTGGTTCAAGCTATCTGATACCAAACTGACTAAGTTCCTCTGCTGCCTTTACCTATCACCTAATGAACCTTCATATAACGACCTCTTTGAGTTCTTATCACTCAAACTGGACTACATTCAGGAGAACCATCCAACAGCTGAAACCATAATCATGGGAGACTTTAATGTACATAACGCTGCCTGGCTCAAATTCTCTAACAAAACAGATGATGCAGGTCGTCAAGCCGAGGCCTTCGCCATCACTCATGGTCTAGAACAACTGGTCGAGCTACCAACCCGCATCCCTGATGTCAACAACCAGTCTGCCAATACACTAGATCTTTTCCTCACCACCAATCCTGACCCGTATAGAATAGAAGTTTGTGCCCCACTTGGAAACTCTGATCACACCCTCATCTCCACAACATGCTCTTTCCATTTACCATCGAGCTGCACAATACCACCCCGTCTCATGTGGCATTACAATTAGGCCGACTGGGAAGGTCTTGGTATGTTTTTCTCAGCGTTTCCATGGAAGAGAGTTTGTTTCTCTTCAGTAGATCCAACACGATGTGCTGAGACAATTTCTGAAATAATCATGTTGGGGATGCAAACTTACATACCGAATACCGAAAGAAGAACATCATCCGATAAGACCTGGTTTAACAGAAACTGCTCTAGAGCTGTGGCTTCCAAACAGGCAGCATACCATCGATGGCTAAAAAATCCGGGCCCTGAGACCAGAGCAGCATATGTCGAGGCTAGAGGCATATGCAAAGAGACAATAGAATGCTCAAAAGACGCCCACAATGCCAAAATAAGATCAAAACTTGTTGAATGTCCTAACGGATCCCGTTCATTTTGGTCTTTCGCCAAAGCTGTGGGAAGAAACTTCACTTCCAGCTCATTTCCCCCTCTAACCAAAGAAGATGGAACACTAGCAACGACTGCCCAGGAAAAAGCCAATATCTTTGCGCACCTATTTGCTGGAAATTCCACTCTGGATTCATCGGGAAAACAACCCCCGAACATTACACCTATTGACAGTCACATGCCCGAGATCACATTTCGCCAACGTACTATCAGAAAGATTTTGCTGGGTCTCAACACCAACAAAGCCTATGGATCTGACGGAATCCCGCCGATTGTTCTCAAGAAATGTGCCCCAGAACTAACACCTGTTCTTTGCAAGTTGTTCAACCACTCTTACAATTTGGGGGTATTTCCGTCCAATTGGAAAATTGCAAGAGTACAGCCAGTCCCTAAAAAAGGGAAAAGGCCCTACCTAGCAACTACAGACCTATCGCACTGCTATCTATTATTTCAAAGGTCATGGAAAAAGCCATCAACATCGAGCTCATGAAATATCTGGAAGACTCAGGAATTGTCAACGATAGGCAATATGGCTTCCGCCATCAGAGATCAACTGGTGACCTGCTCGCTTACGTCTCACATATATGGCAGGCTGTCTATTGAAAGTATGGAGAAACTTCAGCTGTGGCATTAGATATCTCCAAGGCGTTCGATCGAGTTTGGCACCAGGGACTCCTCGCCAAGCTTCCGTCTTATGGCTTGCCCCCTCAGCTGTGTTCTCTGCTTGCTAGTTTTCTCTCAAACAGGTCTCTCCATGTAGTGGTCGATGGAGTTTCATCTGACACTCTACTCATAAATGCTGGTGTTCCGCAAGGATCTATTCTCGCACCAACACTATTTCTACTTCACATCAACGACCTGTTGAAAGCAACTTCATGTCCCGTACACAGCTTTGCCGATGATAGTACCCTCCATACCGCTTTCTCTTCCAGGGCCCCTATATCAGCCCGTGAAACCAGAAATGAACGAGGAAGAAATGTTAATAATATAAATATGGACTTAGCAACAATTCTCGAATGGGGATCTAATAACTTGGTAGAATTCAATGCAAACAAAACACAAGCATGTCTTTTCTCTAGAAAAGCCGATCTCACTGTGCCTAACATAACTTTGTCAGGAGTAACCATACCACTGAAGTCATCCATATCGATGCTTGGTATTACTATCAGCAATAATCTTTCCTGGGAAAATCACGTGAGGTCCATTGCCAAAAGTGCATCCCAAAAACTTGGTTTTTTGTTTCGTGCCAAGAGCTATTTCACCCCCAGTCAGCTGCTTATGATCTATAAGGCACAGATCCGACCTGTCCTGGAATACTGTTCCAATATTTGGAGTGCGGCACCTAAACATATCCTGAGGCTATTGGATTCTGTCCAAAAAAGGGAAATTCGTCTCGTCGGTGATGCCTCGCTTACAAACTCGCTCACTTGTCTGGAACACCGTAGAAAAGTTTGTCTCTATTTTATAGATATTTTCATGGGCGATGCTCTTCTGAAATATCAACAATCGTTCCTGCTTTGGCAGTCTCTTCGAGATTGACCCGTCAAGTTCAGTCATCACACCCCTTCGTGGTCACTTTGGAGACCTACAGAACATCACTTTCGAAAGACTCGTTCATCCAACGAACAGCGAGGCTTTGGAACTCATTGCCTAGGAAGGTGTTCCCCGAGGCATACAACCTTCAGAAATTCAAGAAGAACACCAACTCCTACCTTCTTTCCCTTGGTTCCCACGATGTTCTCTGAACATTACAGGATATCCCTTTTCGTGGGAACCAGAACATAAAAAAAAAATGTAATTCTGCAAGTTGTCAGATTGATATTTTTGACTGTTCAATCTCTGCGATTAAGTCCTATCACTTTAGTTGATCTCGGTATGTATTATTACTTCGTTAATTTGATATTTTGTATTGTACTGTATTCCTGTTCTGTAGTTGGGTGTAACCTGTAGAACAGTGTATCAATTAATAAATAAATGAATGGATGAATATTCAATAAATTCATTGAACAGGGATACTTCCCCAGCAACTTTAAGAAAGCAGTGATGATCCAAGTCATAAATTACAGACCGATTTCCTTAATTATAACTACTGCGAACATTTTTGGAACGAAGTTCCTTTACGCGGCTCGTGGTAGGTGTTGACTGGTAGAAATCGTCACGTAAGAGAAAAGCGTTATGCCCCCTCCTTGCGACTTTCTCTCTCTTTCTGTCTCTTTCTATTATATACGAGTCTAGCGCTTGCTCATACGATTCCGACGGTGTACGAAACCATCCGTACTGCTGTTCTGCTTGCGGGAAATTTAAAATTATGATGAACGATAGGATAGCTATGCAAATACAAGTCGGATATTATCGTTAATACGTGCGGGATATTTTTGTTTTTATAATTACAAGCGTTTATTGTATTATGTATAATCAAATCTTGCAAGTTGAATTCGACCCAGTTCTAGTTGCCCGATTAATTTGGCAGGTGTTCATAGTTCCCGTAACAATGCATCAAGCAATTTCTAAGAAAAAAAACGAAATGGCGGCTCTAAGATGGCGAACGAGATCTGTGTTTATGGTCCGATTCGACTTACTATTGGTATATGGGGGTTTTCGGGGACGATGATTATTAATTTTTTGTCAAAATTCATAATATCGAAATGGCGGCTCCAAGATGGCGTACGATCTCTGTGATTATGGTTTTCAAGGATGAAGATAATGAATTTTTATTCAAAATTCACAAATTCAAGATGGCAGACGAGTTTCCGGGGTCGAAGAATTTTTTGTCAAATGAATGATGATGAATGATATCATTTTGCTTACTGTCCAAAACTTCATTTGTAATTTAAAAAAAGTATTATTCTGAGTTTCTTCACTTTGGAGTATTCAAAATCATTATTGAGACGATTTTCAAAGTATCTACTACCGATACATAGCTGATTCCTTCCGATCAACTCTCAATATGAAGTGTAATAGTAAATTGTTTTATGTCCAGACAGTGATCCATCATTACGGAAACGCAACAACCCCACTGAAATATTTTGCGCTTATGAACCTCATATCTCCACGCATGTGCACTAAAATGTAGCTTGTGGTATGTTTGGTCCAGAAATACCGGTAAGTTCTCCTAAATATCCGTATTTTTTTTAAATTAATTAGTTGAAGGCGGATTATGTTTGCGTACTCTTATTCCCTATCAATTCGGTAACGTGTGTTGATAATACTGTTCTTTTTTTGAGCGATTTTTGTGAATTGATAAATACTTCTGGTAGTGATAAACGTAATCCCATAGTTTTATGGTGTTAGGTCGATGAACCTGGAATAATTTGGTCAGATTTCGTCATTTTGAAAACGTCATTACGGAATGACTTTCCTTGAAGGTTATTTATGGATGGTTTGGCCTCTCATTTCAGAATAACATGGGAAAACAGAGATTTAAAAATAAGGAGAAAAAATTGAAGAGCGATCGTGAGTGGTCGTACATCAACATGGAGAGAAGAAAGAAGAAAAAGAAGAGAGAAAGGCTATTCGGGGTCTGAATATCAAAATTACATCAAAGACGGATAGCAGACATGTTGATCATACTGTATGAACTCATTTTCTTATTATTTTCCAAATTTGACCGAAAGTGAGCTCCATAAGCAAACTGATCTAGCCAAGATTAGAAAGAAAAAACCAAAACAATGAATACGACAAAAATCAAAATGAAATTACAACCGACTACTCCAGATTTCATATTAAATAATTCACCCCCAAATAGGAATGATGAACAATTGCACTTTCAAAACTGCGATAACATATATATATATATATATATATATATATATATATATATATATATATATATATATATATATATATATATATATATATATAAAAGAGAGTAATATCGAGGGGACTGTTAAAAATAATATGGAAGGGATTTAATGGACATAGCCCTCAGAAAAAAGTGTTAACCGTAGACACGTGTTTCGGGCTCTCGGCCCTCATCAGTACGGTGGAGGAGTGCAAGGATGAACAACACTTGGTAGAAAACGACAATTCAACGGAGTCAACAAACAGAAGCCAGCCGCTCATTTGTGATTTCGGTCAGCAGACCCTGAATTCCAGGGCAACAACCAACGTCACCACGGAGGCAGCTATTCCTGGACTCGGATGTCACGCAGATAGCTATAGCTGCCTCCGTAGTGACGTTGGTTGTTGCCCTGGAATTCAGGGTCTGCTGACACAAATAGCCGCTCATTTCTGTTTGTTGACTCCGTTGATTTGTCGTTTTCTACCAAGTGTTGTTCATCCTTGCACTTCTCCACCGTACTGATGAGGGCCGAGAGCCCGAAACACGTGTCTACGGTTAACACTTTTTTCTGAGGGATATGTCCATTAAATTCCTTCTATATGTATATATATATATATATATATATATATATATATATATATATATATATATATATACAAATTCGAAATTATTTGAAACCGCAAACATGCCTAATGAAATTTCTGAAATATCTCAAACTAAAAAACAAGCAGGTCGTCGCAAGACTTAACGTGATAGAGCAAAATGCTACAGGAAAATGAAAGAATCTGAGAGAGTGATAGCAGAATTGAAGGAGAGGTTGGAAAATTCTATAAAAAGGGAAAGAGACAAAGATTAAAAACTGTAACCCTGCACACCCACAGAGATAAATTAAGAGGTCAATTTGAGGACTATCCAAATACAAAGATTTAACGTAATCAATGTACTCCAAGAAGGTGAAAAACTATTATTGCTTGGTGAAGTCATATGTGCCCAGTTATATGGAAATTTACAATCACTAGATAGACAGAATGGAAAGGAAGTAGCATCAAAGTTTCTCGGTGGTAACATTATTGAGAAATATAAGATGATTGGACAGGTACAAAAAATGTTTCATAGTAACAGTGCAGTGAACATTTTCTTAAGGTGAACTACGAAAAGGAAAAATAAAGAAAGAAGCAAAGAATTAGGTTGAATGAAATGGATTTTTGTTGCTCCATATATAGAGTGAGATCACATCTACGAATTGGTAGACCTCTAATCCATTCTTCAATTTTCGATTTGAATATGGGTATTGAAAGGATTCTTTTCATTTCTGAAGGTTTAACATTGAAAAAATAGGAACCAAATATGAAAAATATCTTTGGAAAGTTTTTTTCCGGGTAAACGTTTTTTGTTTATTCCTCGTCTCATATTTATGTTCCGAGAAGGGGAGTTCCGATTTGAATTTGTTGCCTCGTGACTGTGACTAAAAAATATAAGTGTCTGGCATAAAAAATCATTAATAAAATAACCTTTTCAAAGACAAGCTATTATTCAAATGCACTAAAAAGTGAAAAAAACTTGCTTTGGATGTGTGGCGTAGGCTATTCCGTGAGTTATAGATTCAAAAGCTTGACGGGCAAAGTTTTCAGTTTGAATACAAAAACGACAAGCTCTTCAATCTATAACTTACGGAATAACCTACGTCACACATCCAAAGCAATATTTTTTTACTTTTTAGTGAATTTGAAAAGGTTCATTAATAATTATTTCATTTTGTGCTTTTTAGTACTTAAGTACGCCTTAATTTATGCGTTTTTGTTGAAGCATCGTTATTATTAGGCCTTTTTCCTGTAAGTTCTGAGCTATCTGAGGGAAATACTCTATTTACCAAATCTTAAAACAGTATACTACGCACTTGTTGAATCTCGTCTAAAATACGGTATTGTCAGCTAGGGAGCAACCATGCCTAGTCATTTGAAACAGGTTGAAATACTCCAAGAAAAAATCTCAAAAGCTATTCATTTTAAAGATATGAAATACAGCACAGAGATACTGTTTAAAGAAGCAAATGTTATGAATTTGAGGCAACTGTATATTTTTAGTTTGGTAATTTACCTATTTAAAAATCGTTCTAACTTGCAAACACTTGATCATCATTACCAAACCAGAAATAAATCCAAAGATTTTGTACAAACAAACCCAGCTAAAAAGTCTATAGGAACTAGACATTTTCAATTTCTAGCACCTCATTCATTTAATTTTCTTCCAGAAATGTATAAAACCTATATAAGAAAATTAAACTCACCATCATTCTTAGAAACCGTCTTTAAAGGATATATGAAAACTCTTGATGCCGAAGACATTAAAAAAAAATTCGAATTCTGAAAATAAAAAAAATAAAAAAAATAAAAAAAACAAAAACAAAAATTCTAAAATTTAGAAAAAAATACAATTATATATATATGTATATATATATATATATACACGATGAATAAAAGATGTACAACATATATATATATATATATATATATATATAATGGAAGGAATTTAATGGACATAGCCCTCAGAAAAAAGTGTTAACCGTAGACAAGTGTTTCGGGCTCTCGGCCCTCATCAGTACGGTGGAGAAGTGCAAGGATGAACAACACTTGGTAGAAAACGACAAATCAACGGAGTCAACAAACAGAAGCCAGCCGCTCATTTGAGGTTTCGGTCAGCAGACCCTGAATTCCAGGGCAACACTTTTTTCTGAGGGCCATGTCCATTAAATTCCTTCCATTTGTTTTCAACAGTCCCCTCGATATTACTCTCTTTCATATTTATATTCCTGGACTCGGATGTCACGCAGGTAGCTGTAGCTGCCTCCGTGGTGACGTTGGTTGTTGCCCTGGAATTCAGGGTCTGCTGACCGAAACCTCAAATGAGCGGCTGGCTTCTGTTTGTTGACTCCGTTGATTTGTCGTTTTCTACCAAGTGTTGTTCATCCTTGCACTTCTCCACCGTACTGATGAGGGCCGAGAGCCCGAAACACGTCTACGGTTAACACTTTTTTCTGAGGGCTATGTCCATTAAATTCCTTCCATTTTGTTTTCAACAGTCCTCTCGATATTACTCTCTTTCATATATATATATATATATATATATATATATATATATATATATATATATATATATATATATATATATATATATATATATATATATATAGTGAAAGATAGTCGTTGCTGACTAGTTAGGTGTAACAAATTGATTATTGGGGTATGCAGCAAAAGAAAAAGTGTACTCTTCAAAGTTTGTCCAAGCTTTCGGAATGTTTTATTTCCATCTTCAGGGATAATCTTTGTTGAGATTAGTTTCTATCTTGTTTATGAATGTTCTTCATGTAAAGTACGGTGAAATATAAGTTCTGAATTTGAAGTTGGCAACACATGTTTTAAATCGTCAATTAATTATACACATTAAAATTCATTGAAACGTTACTAATTAAAATATTAAAAATATAAAGTCTGAAACATGTGTGTCTTGAAAAAGTACAATAGGTTATCTATATATATATATATATATATATATAATCTCAATACTGGTCAGTGTACCCCATGCTCAACCTTGACGGTCTCAATGGGTGCACTGATCAAATTACATGTACCTATGTACTTAGTTGTAAGTTTAATGTACTCTTACCCATCGTTTTGTTCAGTTGAGTTTACTCTATTATCTATATTGCCTCATATAATTATTGTAATGCTCAAACTAAATAAAAACACATTATTATTATCTAGTCCTTCAATGAGGAGACCATCTAAAGATCAACTCATCCGCCACCTTGGAGTTGCCATCTTCAATTCATGAATTTTAACTGAAAATCAATAATCTAAATTCATAATCTCCGACCCCGAAAACCCCCACGTATCAATTTTGAATAGAATCGGACCATAAACATAGAGATCACCGGTAATCTTGTAGCCGCCATTTTGATTTTAAGAATTTTGAAAAAAAAATCACAATTCTTGACCCTGACAACCTCCACATACCAATTTTAAACGAAGGCCAAACCCAAACTTGGAGCGCCATTTTGTTTTTTTCCACCAGCCCTCATTTCAATTTCGTGAATTTTGATAAAAATCTGTGACTACAAAAACTCCCAAATACAAATTTTGAATAGAATCGGACCATAATCCCAAAACTCCTCCATCATTTTGAGCTGCCATCTTGAATTCATAAATTTTGTCAAAAAATTCATAATCTCCGTCCCCGAAAATCCACACATACCAATTTTGAATCGAATCGGAACATAATCACAAAACTTGTCCACCATATTGAATTTTTGAATTCTGACAAAAAATTCACAATCTTCCCCAAAACCTCCACTTAACAATTTTGAATCGAATCGTACCATAATCACAAAACTCGTCCACAGGCAGAAAATTTCATAATGTATTTTTACCGGTATTATAAACACCTGCCAAATTTCAGCTCAATCGGATGACGGCAAGTGCTCCAAAAATGGATTACAAATTTTGAACCGGAAAGAATGACAGATTGGCATACGAACGAAGCAAGTTAAATATAAAAGCTTGTAATAAAAATATTCGATTGTTGAAATAATTCGTTCGTTGGGTAAGTACCTAAAGGGTTTTTTCATAATAACTTTAATTATCCATTTCTGAAAATATATGATTAAAGTAAACTAAAAACACTTTTTGTGGAAGTAATTATCTGAAAAAAATATATACAAATGCATAACTGGAACTATAATGGCATTCTTTGAGGACTTGACTGACAGGACATGATAGGTAGATAATTTTGTTTACTACTTTATTGCTACAGGCATTTATAGCATGTGAATTACTCTTTAAGTACTAGTATGGGATAAAAAGAACAATAATGAAATTCTATGATGACGTGATTGACATGACATGACAAGTAGATCATTTTATTTAATACTTTATGACTACAAACATTTGTAGAAAGTCAATTACTCATGATAAGTACGAGTACGGAATAAAAAGAATGCATAATAAAAGTATGTAGTAAACACTAGCGTAAGTTCGAAAAGTAAAAGACTCTCTCATAGCTCAAGTGAAAATGGATCAGCTGGTCGGGTCACAACCCATGTGGATTCGCCATGTTATCGGCTATGGTGGAGTCGCACTTTTTACAAGCTTTTATTAAGTTTCACTTGTTAGTTCCTTTGTTCGTAAGGGATAAATCTTGCAAGTGAATTTTGACCGACTTCTGGTCGTCCGATTAATTTGAAATTTGGCAGGTGTTCATAATTCCGGTGATAATGCATTATGGAGATTTTGTTAGAAAAAAAACAGAATGGCGAATTTTTGGGGTCGGAGAATATGAATTTTCTGGTCAAAATTTAAGATGGCGGACCCAAGATGGAGAACAAGTTTTGTGATTATGGTCCAATTCGATTCAAAATTGGTATGCGGGGGTTTTCGGTGTGGAAGATTATGCATTTTTTGTCGAAACCCATAAGTTAATGATGGCGGCCCCAATATGGGGAACGAGTTTTTTTATTATGGTCCGATTTGATTCAAAATTGGTATGCGGCGGTTTTGAATTTTTTGTCAGAATTTATAAATTCAAGATGACGGCCCCCAGATGGGGGACGTGTACGTGTTTTCTGATGATGGTTTTTCATATTCTTTATAGATTTTTCTGAAATTACGGTATATAATTTTTTATAGAACTAGATGGAAAAACAGATAATGAATGATTTTACAAAAAAAATATATCTCGAGTATTTATTAACATATATGTGATCAAACACCGCTAGAATACATGATGAAGTTGACATCATTTAAATTAATCCGTGTATTTCATGAACAATTAATGTTAATGACTGAAACCAATTTTTTTTTTAATTCAAATACTAGCCCACAAAATTTTCTTGAAGTACAAAAGGGCTAATTTCCCTAGTTTAAAAGATATAAGCATTGTAAAAAGTAGATAACGGAATTTTTTATAAACAAATGCATATAAACAGGAAACCATGACAGATACAACTTGGTGAAAAGTTCATTTAAGGGATCAACTAATGTTCTATGAAATCAGTTCAAATGTTGATAACTGTGTCTTCAATGGTTCGAAAGTAACAGCGGTTTGTTACAACCACTGCAACTTTTATAAACCGTAATTATAGAAAAATCTATAAAAAAAAATTGAAAAAATATGGTTGTTTTTGTCATTCTTGGTAGTTTCAGAAAAAAATTATAATGAGATTTGGCGTTTGTTTATAACAAATCGTTAACTTGATAAACAATTACATTTTTCATATTTTTTTGAATTTTTTGTTACTCTATTGAACAATGCGAATTATGATTTTTGAAAAAAAAAACAGCTAATTATTCAACTAATAGAATTTAGAGAAAAACTATTATAAACAATAAGAAAAAATGTTTTGTTTTTCAATTATTGAATTCTCTAGCCAAAAAATTTATTTATAAACGATTTATAAACAAATGTCCAAAAACTTATTTTCGAATGTTATTAAATCCTTTATTGATCAAAAACCCATTAGCAAAACATATAGATAAAAAAAATACAACAATTTTTTGATTTTTCATTTTTAGTTAACTTAAATTATTATAAACAGAATAAACAATTTTCAAAAACTCTTATAACGTGAGTATAAATAATATATAAATATATAAATACATGTATTTAAATAAAAACATGTATTTATATATATATATATATATATATATATATATATATATATATATATATATAAATTTAGAAATAACGACTGAAAATTGGTATGAATAGTGGGGAATAACGGGGATCTTCAGTCAGCACAAGTGTTGAACTATGAAAAACTCTTTAATACGATGGACCGAGCTTTCGTTTCAATTTTGAAACTTCTTCAGGGTCCTAAAATATGTAAATGACATTATGTAAAAAAATACTCAAAATGAAGGAAGTATTTACAGTAATCTGAGTGGATGATATATGAACATAACGTAAAAATGAAAAACGTAAAATATGTAAAATTTGTCGGAATGGTTTATATCTTGACGCTTGAGTGACATTGAAGGATTTGACTGACAAATATGATGAATCGTCAGAAAAATATAAAAATATGTAGTGGTGTGTTAATGTTTATATTATATTCTTTGAGAATCATCAGTTTTAATCCATTTTTAAAGATAACTGTAGATTTTGCTAAGATTTTCGATATCTGTTTTTTGTTCATATTTTGATTGGATTTATTAATTTCAATCCTTTTCAAGAAATAATCTTTAGATAAATTTTTTCTGAATGTAAAACTTGTGCTTCCTCGAATGATATTTTTATGGCCCGTTTCAATAGCATGTTGAGCTAATGCACATGACTTCTTTGTTGAGTCTTATATCACTCTGTGAGAAATAATACGATTATTTAAAGTTCTTGAACTTGTACCAATATAGTTCAAATCACAGTTGTTCATGGTATGCTGTAGAAATTTGATTTCTTCCAAATCTGGTGGGATCTTTAACCTGTATTTAAATTTCCAATAGTCTTGATATTTTTGTGAATTTTTATGTTACTTTCATTCTTGAATAATTTAATTATATTTGATGATAGAATTCTATATTGGAATTGAAAAATAAATTATCCTTTCATTGTTATTTTCTAATGTTGATTATTTGTGTCATCATTATTAATTTGTCTATCAGAGTTGGTATTGAAAAGAATTCTATTAAGAAGTTTTTGGGGTAAGAATTATCTAGTAAAATATTCTGAAAATTTTTTTTTTTTTCAATGAAGGTGAACCAACATCCTCGATTCTTTTTAAATGCAAAGAATCAATTTATTTTCATTCTTTTGAGTGGAAGGAAGATAATTCATGTATCTTCGAGTTTGTTGGTTTTATATACCAATCTGTGATTAGTGAATTTTTTCCCTCTACGAATTATTCTAGTATCTAAAATGAAATACTTTTTTTTTTTTCTAATTCAATTGGAATTGTAAATTTTTTGAAGTTATTTACTTTCTTAAAATTTCATTCAGAAAATTTTCAAAGTATTTCTTGAAATGATTGGAAATTAAAACCAATCAAAATATGAACAAAAACAGATATCGAAAATCTTAGCAAAATCTACAGTTATCTTCTAAAATGGATTGAACTGAGATTCTCAAAGAATATAATTAAACATTAACACACCCATACATTTTTATATTTTCTACGATTCATCATAGGTTGTCATGTCAAACTCAATGTCACTCGAAGCGTCAAGATATAAACACCATTCCACAAATTTAATATTTTACGTTTTTCATTTTACTGATGTTCTATATCATCCACCAGATTACTGTAAGTACTTCCTTCATTTTGAGTATTTTTTTCCCAAATGTCATTTACATATTTTAGGACCCTGAAGGTTCAAATTGAACACAGCTCGGTCCATCATTAAAGAGTTTTCATAGTTCAACACTTGTGCTGACTGAAGATCCCCGTTATTCCCCACTATTATTATATATATATATATATATATATATATATATATAATGAATATATATATAGTGTGACCCATTTAAAATGGAACCACCCCTGTAGAATACGCATTTTTTGGTCAATCTCAAAAAATTTTGTTGGTAATATTGAGCATGGAAAACTGTATCTTCGCACACATTTTCATAACTTTAGTTTCATTTCCAAGGCACTATTGTTTTGTTTTCTTTGTCAAAAACGGCAAAAGTTTATTGGGCAATTTTTTGTTTAGAAATTTGACTACACCACTGTATTCGTAGTCGTTATAAATGAAAACCATGGAAATTTCATGAAAAAATATTGGTTAACAACGAAGTTACACAACTTTAATTTTGGAAACAAAGTATTTGATTATAATTTTTATTCAGATTACAGACATATTTAGAATCTGGAAACACTGCCGATACAGAGTAAAACACCAGTGAGTTTGTACAGCGAAAATTCGGAGTCAATAGCTCATTCCATTCTACAGTTATAACTCCTGAAAGTATGGTAATGTGAGCGATTTGTGGTGTACTAAATCACAGCCTACTATTGATTTAGTACAATACCTATGCCCAATGTATTAGTTCAGCTTTCCTCAAATTACTGATACCTGCTCTGAAAGCTTGTTTTTATTGAGTTTTGCAGAATTTAAAAGAACATTTTTGTTCTGTTTCTGTTTTATTATTCAATAAATATTTTGATTTTATCGCTAATGGAAGACTGCATAACTTGAAAAATGAATTTTCCATTTTTTGTTATTTTCGAATACACTTATAACCTAAGCTGAAATGAATGATTTTGAGGGAATATAATTTACAAATCCAGTGGCGTAGTCAGATTTCTATTACAAAATCGCTTCCACCAAAAATCGCTCACATTACCATACTTTCAGGAGTTATAACTGTAGAACGGAAAGAGCTATTGACTTCGGATTTTTGCTTTACAAATTCACTGGTATTCTACTTTACATCAGTAGTGTTGCCAGATTTTAAATATGTCAATAATCTAAATGAAAATTATAATCAAATACTTTTGTTTCCAAAATTAAAGTTGTTGTTACTGTTGTTAACCAATATTTTTCAAGGAAATTTCCGGTTTTTTATAACGACTCAAACCAATGGTGTAGTAAAATTCAAAACAAATATTCTTTATAAACTTTTTGCCGTTTTGGAAAAAAAAACCATAGAGTGCCTTGGAAATGAAACTAAAGTTATGAAAATTTGTGTCGAGATAGAGTTTTCGATGCTTAATATTCTTTTTTTTTTCTGAGAATGACTGAAAAATGCCTATTCTACAGGGGTGGTTCCATTTTAAATGGGTCATACTGTATATATATAAAAAGCGAACATTTAGAGCTATTATTTAAACATTTATGCCATTTTTTATAAACACTGAGGTCCGAAAAATGACTAATTAACAAATGCCTAACTTTTTGAAAAATTTACTTATTTTTTTTCCAACGAGACCTTGTTCTTTCAAGTGTTGTTTACCAATATTTATTAAAATTTGTAAATTGATATTTAATACCATACAAAAATTATTTTTCGACCCTCGTTTAGAATTTTTAGGTAATAAAACGGAAGGCGCCAAGTTAACAATACTTATCTCTGGACGAATGCAAGATAATAAAATTTCACTATCAGTATCAGACATATTTGCGTTTTGTCAAGAACTGTCAAAATGGTTCGTCTATATTCAACCATATTATTTTCATAGCAGCGCTGTGACTTTCTTGATTATGTTGAACTGCTGTCGATTTTGAAGCAAAAATATATTTATTTGCAATTATCTAGTTTAATAATTTTGACGATTGCACGAAAAATAGTGTGTATGCCATGACTGCGACTGCTAAAAAGGTATTTCGTGGCTTTGGCATACAAATCACTATTTTCGTGCAATCGCACGCGAAGTGTGTATTTCGCGTTCTCAACACAGTCCGCGAAATTCAATTTCGCGGCCGTCACCCATAGCAACGGCCGCCAAACCAAACTTTACTTCCAAATTTGACATTTCTAAAATATGACAATTTTAAATTCTGATTGTCAGAGCGATCTTCAAACTTGCTGGAACATTTTGTTCATTTTTGAAACGCGAAAAAAAATTTTTTTGTAAGGGGGGCACTTGCCCCCAATCGACTCAAAATTTCTTCGTTATAGAAAGTCGGCGACTCAAAAAGTTGATGTCCCCTAAAAACGCAGCAGATTTTTTTTTTTCAGACCTGGGTTCTCCCCTCCCCCCCTCACTAGAAATCATACGTCATGGGAAAAAAATATCGTTTTTCGATAAAACTTCAATGGACTTTTTGTAGTACTTTTTTTGAACTTTTTTCTGGGGGTAGGGGGTATCGTTAAAATCGATGGGGTCAACTAGGAGAAGTAGTTTTTTTCGCGTTCAGACCCTCAAATGGTCCCATGTCCTTCTTCAAAAAGTCCCCTTGCACAATCCGCATTTCTCTACGACGCCCCCTTTAGGCTGTGCGCTTCCCCGTGGACTATTTTGAATAACGAGAGTAGTTTTTGATTGTATGTCAAGCTAGATGGTTAATCACTTTGATTTTTTTCACAATATTTGTGATATCCTGCTCTAGCTCCTCCTCGTTTTTCATAAAGTTCTTTGTTTTAGTACCAACGGTAGAATTAATAATGTGATGTTTGCATATGCATGGTCCATGTGTTACGTGTTAATTGAGTCAACTTCAATTAAATATATCTCGGGTTCGGGATGGTGAAACTTGTTAAAACTTCATAGAGGTGTTGTTCATATGTTAAACAATACGTATGCTGAATTTCAATGATTTCCTAATTCAACTGTCTCGTAAAACGGAAGGCGCCAAGTTTACAATACTTAGCTCTGGAGGAATGCAAGAAATAAAATATCACTATCAGTATCAAACATATTTGCGTTTTGTCAAGAACTGTCAAAATGGTTTGTATATCTTCAACCATATCATTTCCATAGCAACGCTGTGACTGTTAATTATGTTGAACTGCTGTCGATTTTAAAGCAATAATACAGTGCGCGTCAAAATTATGGAACAAACTCGATATTTCGCAAGCCATGTACTTTTGACAAAAATCCTGAAATAGGTCGATTTTCATTTCAAAATGCCGATTTTTTTATGTATATTCTAAGGAGGTTGTCACTGGTTTTGACATGGTGACGTAATCGGTAATTTTTTTGAATTGGAATAGATGTCTTGTGATACCTCATCTGAAAGGCCTTCAATACTGCATTCAATGATAATAAATAATTAGATTTTTTCT
The DNA here is from genome assembly GCA_018342105.1 of Gonioctena quinquepunctata. NCBI lineage: Eukaryota > Metazoa > Arthropoda > Insecta > Coleoptera > Chrysomelidae > Gonioctena > Gonioctena quinquepunctata. The sequence goes on from JAFIRS010004960.1 coordinate 46,947, forward strand.
GACAGGGTGAACAAAATTAATATTTATTTCAATAGAGAATAACTTTATATCCAACAAAATAGAACAGTTGAATAAGATGTTCGAAATGCCATACCAGTCTTTCGACATAAGCAAATCAACGGACAATTGCGATAACCGGGTAATTCTGTTAATTTCGATCCTAATTCGATTTTTCAACCTTGTAGAATTTGCGGCCTATCAACATCGATCTTCGATTTCAAAACCCCCACAAAATCGAGGGGCGTAAGATTGGGATCTTAGGGCCCCCACGGTCCGCGTCCAAATCCACCTCCTAGGAAAAGTTTTAAAAACCCCGGAAATCAATGATAGTGGGGGTGCAATCTTGTTGCAACCAAATCCCTCTTATTTGGGAGTTGGGATTGTTGGGTTCGGGAAAAATATCGAGGCTAGGTATGAGTTCATTTCTTAAAATTCAAGTAACGCTCCTGTGAGATTTCTTCGAAAAAATACGAGGCTAATAATCCCGTTCATTATCCCTGCCCAAACATTGACTTTCTGAGGGTTGAGTATGCCCGTCCATCATCCAGTGAGGATCATCCCTACTCCAATATCTGCAATTCTGACGATTTACTAAACCATTTAGGCAAAACGTAGCCTCATGGGAAAACAGAATTTGTTTTATAAAACGTGGATTGCGTTACAAACCTGCATTATTTTCCCCAAGAACTCCACACGGCGATCGAGACTCATCATTGAGAGTTGTTGATGTAGCTATACTTTGTATAGATGGTACTTTTCTGCTTTAGAATACGTAATACAAAAACTTTTGAAGTATATCAAAGGTCTGCCTGAATTTGTCGTGAAGTATTGTGAGGATTATTCTCACACCCAATAGAACATCAAGTTTCACGTTTTCTTCTATTTTAGGACGTCCAGCATTCGGAATAGGTTTGACAGACCAGTTTCTCTAAATTTTTCTCAATCTTACTGACTGTTGAACGACTGATAGGTCTATTTGGATACTTCGCATTGAACAAGTCGCATAACTCTTGCCGAGGTTCTGGTTCCTATCTCCGCATCCAATGAAAATTAAAATTTCTATGCGTTGGGTTTCACTTAAAGTAGCCATAGTTCACTTTTAGAACCTTTCACTTAGAATTTGTGAAGAATATTGTTGATATTTCAACTGGACATTTTATTTCAATCTAACTTGCCCATTATGGCATTAATTTGTGATTGTCTTTTGTTTCTCATTTTCAGACTAGGTAGCAACTATCAATTTGGAAAGGGATCCATTGGTGTAGTAGAGCACTGGACTCACTAGTCTGCCAGGGCAGTCTAAGGGATTAGAGCCTTCGCTCAAAAAAGTAAAATTTATCATTTTTCAACACGCTTTTATTATCTTTACTTGTAACTAAATAACTCACAATGTAATGAAATTTCGAAAGTGAATATCCACCCACTTCCAATCTTCCGAATAATCTGAAATTTGTCACACATATCAAGGACCGATGACAATACAAGAATTTCATAATCATAATGTAATAATAATAAAAATATATTTTTCCAAACGCCAACAATCCTAACTCACCAAATGAAAGTATTTGGTTGCACAAGATGGTGCACTCCCGCACTATGCACGTGATGTTCGCGGAGTTTTTGAATAACTGTTTTCCTAGGAGGTGGATTGAGACGCGGACCGATAGAGTGGCCCCTAAGATTCCAGATCTTACGCCCTGGACTTTCTTTGTGGGGTTAATTGAAATCGAGGGTCTATGTAGATGGGCCGCAAAATCTACAGGAGTTGAACAATCGAATTGGGATCCGAAATTAACAGAATTACTCCGGAAGCTATTCGCAATGTGCAAGAGGAATGTGTCCGTAGATTTGCTTATTGTCAAGAGAGACTGGTGGATGGCATTTCGAACATCTTATTTAACTGTTCTATTTTGTTGGATATAAAGTTATTCTCTTATTGAAATAAAATATTAATTTTTGTTCACCCTGTACAAAAAAAAATCTAATCAATTATTATCATTGAATGCAGTAATGAAAGACCTTTCAGATGAGGTATCACAAGACTATTCCAATTTGAAAAAATACCGATTACGTCACCATGTCAAAACCAGTGACATAACCTCTTTAGAATATACATAAAAAAATCGGCATTTTTAAATAAAAATCGACCTATTTTAGGATTTTTGTCAAAAGAACATGGCTTGCGTAATATCGAATTTGTTCCATAATTTTGACGCGCATTGTATATTTATTTGCAATTATCTAGTTCAATAATTTTAACGATTGCACGAAAAATAGTGTGTATGCCATGACTGCGAAACTTTTCCGCTACCCTGTCTCGGCCGCAAGCGGCCTTGGCGATAACTTTTCTTTCGGTACGCTGAAAAGGTACAAATTCCGCAATATATAATAATTTTCAATTTCAGTATTTTGGAACCCACTGCCATCAGCAGATTGATATCCTACTTCAAGCCAGGACAAACCAGCATGACAAAAAACGAAGCTTACGTCTATGCTGCCGCTGTGTTACTTATACATATCTCTAATTGCATTTTTGTGCAGAATTAAAGCTTTGGAAAACGGTTGGGCATCGAGATGAAAGTTTCATTTTCTTCATTTTTGTACCGGAAATCTTTGAAACTGACCCAGTGAAGCCTCAGAAATATCGTTGGAAATATTGTCACCTTGATAACCAGAGATGTCAACAAATTCATAGATTGCATACAAATGGTGAATAACCTGTTGATAGGCATTGTACAGAGTGCCGTCATATGTTATCTGATTTACAACAAAATGGGGGTTTCCGCATTCATCGGAATCGGAATTGTCATATCTGCACTACCAGTACAAGGTTAGTATACAGGGTGACCTAGGAGTGCGCGTAAGCTCTATAACTTATCTCTTGATCATTGTTTGAGAGATTGCAAATCTGCTATTGTATAATGTGTCAATTGTACTTCTGCCAAAATCACTGATAACCAGCGTGTAATTTGGGATAATAAGTGTCCAATTTATCAGAGAAAAATGTCATTGTTCAAGTCAGATTTATTCGTTACTGAATAGCAATCAGGGGTTATGAATGTACCTAAACAAATGTATGTCTCAAAGTCTAACCAATTTACTTTATATTATCAAAATATCCGAGGTTTACGTACTAAGACCCATGCATTTTCTGATGCAGTTGCGGCATCTGAGTCTGAGTTTGATCTGATTGCCCTGAGTGAAACCTGGCTGGACTCCGACATTCTCAATAGCGAACTGATTCATGGTAACTATATTATTTTTCGTAAAGACAGAGACTTTGCCATCACTAAAAAGACAAGAGGAGGAAGTGTTTTATTGGCTATTAGCAACCGTTTTAGTCCATCGCTTATTGATTTGTCCTCCGTTCTTAACGTAGCGCCAATGATTGACATACTTGGTATTAAGGTGATGTTGGGAAAGACGTACAACTATGTTTTGAATATTTACATTCCTCCCGGTACAACCTCCGGCATGTATGAAATTATTTTTGAAGCATTATGTAATATTCTATATATAAATGACTCTGATAGTAATCTCATTATTGTAGGTGATTTCAATATTCCAAATTTTGTCTCGAGTACTCCAAAAGTAATAATAGATAATCTCACGAATTTCACTAGTTTCATCGGACTGAGTCAATATAATTTGATTCTCAACAAAAATAATCATACTCTTGACTTCGTCTTCAGTAGGTCAATACTTGTTGTTTCTGAATCAGGAGAACCTCTACTCCCTGTTGATGATCATCACCCTTCCCTACTAATTGATCTTGAGTTTGACTCCTGCAACACGAAATTCAAAACAGACTGTATGTCTACTTATAATTTCAGAAAAGCGAATTTTCAACAATTGTATCAGGACCTATTGGAAGTTGAATGGTCATCCTTGGAATCAACTGTAGATATCGACTCTGCTTGCAATCAACTATATTCCAAGCTAGAATATGTAATATTAAAAAATGTTCCCAAAAAAAAGTTACAAATTCTTCTTATCCACCCTGGCTTACTGGAAAGATAATAGGGAATATAAAAGAGAAAAAAAAGCTTTTAAAATCATATGAAAGATCTGGTGATCCGTATCACTATAATAAATTTAAAACTCTGAGATGCACTATCAAGAGTGACATATCAATATCTCATTCGAATTTTGTAAGAACTGCTGAACACGAATTACAGAATAATCCAAAATCGTTTTGGTCCTATTTGAATACTATGAAGAATAAATCCAGTCTACCAAGCTCAATGATATTCAATGATAATGAACTGAATCAACCCCTGGATATTTTGAATGCATTCGCGAAATTTTTCCAATCATCTTTCATAATCTCAACAATTTACAAAGCAGACGAGGTTCCTCACAACTCACCCACTTTATCCACCCCAGTCATATCTGAAGATCTTGTTCTGAAGGCGTTGAAAAGATTCAAACCTAAAATGACAATGGGCCCTGACATATACCGTCTTTTTTACTCAGAGATTGTGCAATGACATTCGCAAAACCGTTGGCTGTAATTTTTAATTGATCTCTTCGAACAAATATTTTTCCCGATTCATGGAAAACTGCAAAAGTATGTCCTGTATTTGAAAAAGGAGATATGTGTTATATTGAAAATTATAGACCAATTGTTATTTTATGTAATTTCAGTAAGTTATTTGAAATGGTCCTTCATGAATTTTTATCTGCACATGTCAACTCACAAATCATTGAAAATCAGCATGGTTTTATGAGCGAACGATCTACTATCACTAATTTAGTATATCTAACTCAATCTCTAGCTAGTACTTTGGACAGCGGTGGTCAGGTCGATGTTATATATACAGATTTTTCGAAAGCTTTCGATCGACTCGACCATGGGTTACTGCTGAGTAAACTCTCCTGCTTTGGACTCACTACAAAACTGATCGATTTCTTCACTTCATATTTGACGAACAGAAAACTGCATATTCAGTACCATGGGTTCAAGTCTACTGAAATATCAGCTTCATCTGGTGTTCCACAGGGATCAATTCTGGGACCTCTTTTGTTTACCATCTTCATGAATGACATCTGCCTGCCCTGCAGTCCAATGTTTTATTATATGCTGACGATTGTAAACTATTCACGACAATAAATTACCTCCAGGATTGTACATAACTTCAAGAGGATCTTGAAAGACTTAATATCTAGTGTAATTCTAACTTATTGCCCCTTAACATAACAAAGTGTAAATATATGTCCTTCACGAGAAAAAAACATATAATTGAGCATACCTACCATATCGATAATAATTCACTAGATAGATGTTATCAGTTCGAGGACTTTGGTGTGATCTTTGATGCTAAGCTAACCTTTGTTGATCATATAACTGAAACGGTCGCTAAAGCTTATAAAACACTGGGCTTCATCATAAGGAATTCAAAATTAATGGAACAAAATGAGTCCCTGAAGTTAATTTTCAATGCTTTCGTTAGGTCCAAACTGGAGTATACATCGGTTGACTGGAGTCCTGGATATGATATTCATGCAAATAAAATTGAAAATATTCAGCGAAAATTTATCAAACACCTTTGGTATAAGACCGATGGTAATTATCCAGATAGAGGATTACCTCAATTAACACTATCAAGCAGATTTGAAATCTCCTTATTGGTTTCTCGCCGTACTTTTAGTGGTGTAGTTTTTCTATACAAATTACTCAATAACAAACTTGATTGTCCTCATTTACTATTTCTCATTGATATACATGTTCCTCGATTGCCAATGAGAGAAAAATCTTTCTTTTGTCTTCACACACCTCATTCTTACTTACTTCGATTCTCACCCATTTATAGAATTTGTTCAGATTAAATGTCTTCTCAAGATTCCTGTGATATTCTCCATTGTAAAGTTGCTGATATAAAAAGAGCATTACTGTAGAATTTCTTACTGTTATACTGACTGGTAATAGGCAAATCGGTATATAAACTTTTTTCTTCAATCACAAGAAGTTTTTTTCAGTGTATGTACTGATTTGCATATCTCTCTCCAATTGATAGTGTGCATTGTTTTGATTTTTATGCTATCGATTAATTTATACTATATCTAATGTATTTTTGTACTGTTGATTTTTCCCATCCTGTAATTGACTTCGGCTGTTGGATGGTGTACGAATAAAAAAAATAACTTTTGTTCTGTCCAAGCTATCGACTTTTTTTTCAACGATAGTACCAACAATGAGGCACATTCTAAAAATTGTTTTATTCATACACAGGATGTTCCAAAATAAGATACACAACGGAGTTCTGTTTTTTTAAATGACACGCCTAATTTTTGTTACATTTTTGGATTCGTCGATATAACGCACCCGGGTTTCTTAGATTTATCTGCGATAGTTTTTGACTCGTCAATTTAGGTACCGAAATAGCGTCGTGCATAGACGCACATAATAATCAATTACTTCAGAACTATTCAAGATAATTCAACCAACTTTTTCCAGTCGATTCCTTAGGCTTTAGCGCATCTCTCGAGGTGCATGAGAACTTGGAGTCGATGTTCCATCGCCTTGCATGAGAACTTGGAGTCGATGTTCCATCGCCTACAACAATTTTTCTAAAATAACGAATCAAAAATGGTAATAACTTGACTTTTTCGAATGCAACACACGATATTTTATAATAATAATAATAAAGTGTCTTTATTAAGGCGGAGTTCAGCCAGAGACTGCTCTCACACTCAACCTTAAAAGTTTATTACAGTATTTATTCACTTCTTGAAAAGATACAATCTTCCATACTGATACTGGAATAACAAAAATAAAATAAAAAAAAACAATAAAAAGAAACTCTTTCAAGATATCAATTTGAAAATGGACTTATTTATGAAAGTAAAATGAAAATTCATACAAAACGAATAGCACAAATAGAGGTACTCACTCCGTATCAAACAGGTACTTTTTGTATATATTTTTGAAAACTGCTAGCAATTTGCGATTGATATGATTGGAGATTGAATTATAGAGCTAGGGAGCAGCGTAAGAAAATTTTTTATTTGAACCGAATTGTCGAGTGCGGGGGTATATCAAGGAGGTGCGTGTGTCTTAGGTTTCCATTATGACGGTCTCAGCCAGTTAGATAGATAGATAGATCATTTATTCGCTTCTCGGTATAGTATCAACATTGTGTATGAGATATGGATCTTTTTTTATATATTTTGATTTGTGTCGGGTAATAACTGGTATTTCTGTCTGAGGCTTGATGACTTGTGTTACATATCTACCCCTTTATTACGCCAACTATCACATAATGATCAATGAATAATGAATTATAACTATAAATTATAAAAATTATTGAATTGAGACTGAGTTAATAATATTGGGAAAAAACTTAAAGATACTTAATGATAAACTTAATGGTAATCTTATTGATAATGTTGGTACCTGATATTAGATCGGGAAGAAATAGTGTTGTCTATTTTTTTTAAATATTTGTGGAGAAAAAAACGAAATTTTTAATTATATGAAGTTTTTGTTAAGTTGTTGGTCCAGTACAATGTGTGTTTTAATTAACTGTTTGAATGTAACAAGTTTTTTGCATTTCTTTATATTGTCTGGTAGTATGTTGAATATTTTTGGACCGTAGTAAAATATAGTTCTTTGGGTATGGGTTTTGTTGAAACATGGAATATTCAATGCGAGATCATTGGTGTACCTTGTGGTCCTTGTTTGTTTGTTATGCATTTGTTTTTGTATGTCCATATTAAGATTTATTGAATGTAGAGATTCCTAACCGTTAGGATTTTCACTGTTTCATAGAGTTGTTGGGTAGAAAATGGTCTATTTTTCTATACATAATTTTTAATATTTGTGTTTTGTGTAGTTTGTAGTCTACAGATAACAATGTTGAATGCTCCTCCTCAGGCAGTGATACAGTATCTCATTACTGATCCTATGAGTGAGTTGTAAATTACGTGTAGAACTTTTTCGTTCAGGATATCTCTGAGAGTATAGAATTTGTGTATGAGTTTCGCAGTTCTGTTAATGACATAATTTATGTGCTCGGTCCACCTCATATTTTCATCAACAATCACACCTTAGTATTTAATCTTAGTGACGTTTTCTATTCTGTTGCATCCACAATTGCAGTTTTTTCGTGCCCCTGAACACTCATTTTTGTTTAAATGCATTTGTTTGATTTTGGGTTACTCAGTTTGTGTTAGCGTGAAATTTATGAATTTTGTTTCTTCTACGTTCAAATTTAGGAGATTGGTGTTTTCAACCATTTATATAATTTCCCAAGATTGTTCTCGGTGAATCGATCAACTCTAGCCAATAATCGTGGGAGAAAACAATTGCGGTGTCGTCTGCATAGGAAATGATTCTACCTTGGTAGTTTTTTATTTTGCAAATGTCATTTATTTAAATTGAAAATAATAGTGGACCTAAAATGGTACCTTGGGAGACCCCTACTGTGACTATTTGTGGGTTGCTCAGGACATTTTCTATTTTAAATTTCTGGATGCGGTTTTTAATATAATCCGTGAATAATTCTAGGGCCGGGCCTCTCATTCCATTATCATATAGTTTGTCGAACAGGACACTGTGTGACACGTAAATGCAGGAAATAAATGATTATCTTGAGAAGGAGAAAGGGAGAAAACAAATCACAATTATAATTTCAGTTTAATTTCTTTATATTTTTTGTTTTCTCTTTCAGTTAATTTTCGCATTTTTTTATCATTATTATTCACTTGATACTGCAATTACTGCTGACTTATATTACGAAACAAACTACCTACATATGTCTGTAATTCAATACATATCAATATTATAGCCAACTCTTGAATTATTATTATATTGTTTCTTTTTTCAACGTTGTTTTTTTATTATTTGAAAATAATATTTGAAAATATTCATTCAGGCCTTGTTTCCACCGAAAGATGTCTTCTTCAGTTGCTAGTTTAGTGCACCCCCTCGTCAAATATATTTGTTTGGAATATGTGTTTTATATTTTCAGTATATGTTGCAAAATACATTACAAAGTTGAGACTGAAAGTTGGTGAAAAATGTGACGAAAGATTGCAAATGCTACAAGAAACTTTATCGTCTATCAAAATGATCAAAATGTACACATGGGAAAAATATTTTGGAGATGGTATCAACAGCATCAGGAGGTAAGAATTCCCAATGGCCAACAGCGGACAACTCATAACGATTGATTTTCAGGAAAGAGCTGGGTTTGATGCTCCTGGGATTTATTCTGAGATTCAGCATGTTTATTGTTAGTATTCTAATTGCCAAAATCGCATTCTATGTGTTGATTGTATCGTACATTTATATGGGTTATGAGACAGACACAACTCTTTTGTTCTACATATGGTCCTGCTTCAAAGATATCAAAAGAACTTTTTGCATTATTGTATCCACAAATCTGGCAATTGCCGGAGAATTTTTTGCTGCAATATCCAGAATAAACAGATTGATGAAAGCCGAAGAGTACCATCTTGAAGATGAAAAAATTATTAAACCAGTTGTAGAGTTGGAACATGCAATGGTTCATATAGGCGAGAAGACAATTCTGGAGGATATCACTTTCAGAGTGGATTCAGGTTTGACTGTGATAACTGGCGAAGTTGGCTCTGGAAAAAGTTCGCTTCTGAAAACGATTCTTCACGACTACCCTCTGAGTAATGGACGTATGAGCAGGCGTGACAGCATTTCTTATGCGTCACAAGATCCTTGGTTATTTCCATCCACTATCAAACAAAACATATTATTCGATCAGGATTTCGAAGAAAAAAAGTGAGTATATATATATATATATGAAAGTTACAAGAACTATTGAAATAAATGCGAAAACGGTGAATAGTCGAGAAATATTTTGAACGGAGGTCATTTCCAAAATTTTACTCCAGGTATTTTTCGACCGCTATTATCAAATTGAAATTTCAGCTTCACACGTGTGCGCCATGTGGAAATATTTCTATGAAATGGCTGTATTCGGGTGTCTAAATCATATATTAAATTAGGAGCAATCAAGTGAATCAGTAAAACAACGAATAAACAAACATTTATCTATTGACAAAAAACTGAAAATGCATAGTAAGAGATGAAGTTGTCATGATATCAATTTTAAAATTGAATAAAAATAGTATTCTTATCAAACAAAAATAGTATATACCTATATATATATACTTTCCTGGAAAATACCACTCAGAACATTGAATGTAATCCCCCTGAAAATCTATGCAAACTTCTATTATCAATGAAAATTGATTGCAAATGTTTCTTTCTGATACACTTGATTATGTTTGAATTGTGTCAGATTTGAATTGAATTTTGTGAAGAGACTTTGAGTCCTCCGTTTTTGATATATATAGATATATATAAAAATGAAATGAAAAATCTATTGGGGGTTGACATTGAAATACCTGACATCAACAACTTCTACAAGCTGAAAAACTCGCGAAATAACCCCATCAAAATCGAATTCGTGTCACAACTGAAAAAGGTGGAAGTATTCAAAAACTGCAAAAAACTGAAACATACAAATATCAGCATTGTCAATGACCTAACCTTAGAACAGAGGAAAGAAAATACAACACTCAGAACACATCTGAAGAAATACAGGGAAAACTCAAACATGAACTCGTATATTGGAGGAAATCGCCTTTATATAGATGACATAGCATATACAGTGGATCAACTACTAGACATTGAACAGAACCGTGGAATAACCAAATCAGAAAGTGCACCAGCCACCCCAACAGCGCATATAATACTGGATGCAGAGGCGGAAACACCCGAAACAACAATAGAATCAGAGGTAGATCACACTGGAAAAATGAAGAATACGCCGAAACTGATGCAGCAGATCAAAACTACAAACGCTCCGGAAGCAACAGAAGGAAACAGAAAACAAAGTAAACCAGCAACTACCCAAATACAAACCCTGGCACAAGAGAAAAGACTACGATCCACCAGCAGATAAAACTGAAGGCGCATCCAGACATACAGGTCACTCCAAATTGTATGTATTGTTGTGTCCTTTATTCTCACAATTATTGATTTATTATATAACTTTTATGGTAATTATGGATAACTTAATTGAGGATTATAAAAACGAACCAGTCTATACTGAAATTGTAGATTCTCCAGCTAGCTTAAAAAAAAGTGATATTACAAATTTAAGCATACTACATCTCAACATTAGAAGTCTTAACAAAAATTTCGATGAACTCTGCCTTTTTCTTTGTAAATTTGAATTTCTCTCATAAAACCACATTACAAAAAAGGATCTAAATCTGAAACTATCAGTTATAGACCCATAACCTTGATTTCAAACAAAGCCAAAATTGTAGAAAAAATTACAAAACGTCGCATAACAAATTTTTTACAAAAAAAACGCAGTATTATCAGTCAAACAATTTGGTTTTAGGGAAGGAAGATCTACCAACGATGCTATACAAATTTTTGTTGCGCAAATATACGAAGCACTTGATAAAAAAATACCTACACTCTGCGTATTTATTGATCTTTCGAAAGCATTCGATACTGTGTGTCATGAACGACTATTAGGAAAATTCGAAGCATATGGAATCAGGGGTAATGCATATAACCTCATGAAAAATTACCTCACTGAACGACAACAACAGGTGAACATAGATGGTGTTAACAGCGAACCTCGCATTGTCACTTACGGTGTACCACAAGGAACTGTGTTAGGTCCCCTACTATTTACAATATACCTGAATAGTTTATTGGCAATGAAAACTGAAGGGGAAATCATCAGTTTAGCAGATGACACTGCCATAATATACAGAGCAGAAAAATGGGATGAAGTAAAAAAAATAGCAGAAAGAAACATGAAAATGATAAGAAAGTGGTTTCAATTGAACAAACTTACCTTGAATGCGGAAAAAACTAAGTATTTACCTCTTGTCTCATATGCGAATCATTTACCAAATCTAGGAAACATAAAAATCGATGAGGTTACTGAAATCTCTGAAGCTGAGTCTATAAAATACCTAGGAATTGAAGTTGACAGACATTTTAGGTGGGACCTCCAAATAAAAAACAGTGTGAGAAAAATCAGAGGACTTTTATCAAGGTTCAGGTAAAAAAATTCTTGGACATACCCCAACTCAAAATAATATATCACTCCTTAGTGCAGTCTCTTCTTTCCTACGGAATTCTGGGCTGGGGAGGAGTGTATCACGTACATCTTGAAAATCTGAATGTCATACAAAAGTGGATTTCAAAAATTATATTAGAAAAACCTCGAGAATATCTCACCGATGATCTATTCATCGACGCCCAAATATTTGACATTAGACAGCTATACAGCTTGAATATTCTAAACAGTATTTAAAAAAAAAAAACCTTTTCTATACCATCTCATTTCTATAACGAGGCAAAGAGAACTGAAATATTGCTCTATACGATGTGAGAAAACCATTGGGCAGCGTAGTTGTGCTTACTTGAGCACCAAACTCTATAATGAGTTACCAACCACCATTAGGGATAGTAGAACCTCCAATGAATTCAAAACTAAAACAAAGAAATTGATACTAGAAAAAAAGCGTCAGTTCTTTCACAAAATAATGAATAACTATTAATATCATTACTCTCCCCATAAGAATCCAATATATCCAAATTTATTGTTAAAAACATTAGACTCGTAATAAATGATATATTCTACTGTCATGATTTTATTATATTTATCGATTGTCTGTATCTTCATTAATTCTATAGCATTAGTATTGTACTTATTTCATTTAATTTTATTTTGTAAATAGATTTTTAGTAAGCTTTTGGTAATTATAATGAATTATCTATTTTAGTGTTCCATTCTTACCATGTTGATCAATTTTATTGCATTTTAAACCAATCTCATTGTACCTTGTTCATATCTTCTATGTTAATTTCATAACTCGTGTTTCATTATTTTATTATTGTATTGCATAACCTAGATTTATGATCTCCCCCATACCACGTACAAGCTGAATATTTCAGTTTATGTGGTCTCCCCGTTTATTCACAAAACCCTCTAAAATTATTGTATCATATTTCATATTTCGAGTGAATAAACATTATTATTTTTTATTAAAAAACTGAGCAAGAGGCCAGTCGTCCAATAAATGTTTTGACTGGATGGCATTGGCCACACAGCTTCCACATCTGTGTGTGACATTGTCTCTAATATGGCACCAATACGACTACATACTTCAATGTGTTTCGTAATTTTGACTCGGAACACCGACTAAGATCACAGAATTTCGGTGTAGATATCGGAATTCAATACATATGGGTTTGAAGCTTTTGTTCCTGATACCATTGTTTATTGAAGAAGAGTAAAGGAAAATCATTGTGTCATAATTTGTAGTTCGTGTCCTTCTCAACTATGGGTGAAAGAAAACAAAATTCTTCCTTTTTTATATCGCCGACGTTTCGATATCTATTTTAGATCTTTCTCAATGCTGCAAATACAAGGAGAAGTCTTACAATAGGAACAAATACTAAAAACAATGAAAACAATTAAAACAATAGGAAAATTCAGTTTTGTGTGAATAAAATAATTAGATTGGTTGAGTTACGTATAGATTATATTATTGGAGGAAAACGGAAAACAGAAAATGTATTACAAAATGTATAGTTTCAATTGATCACATATGGAAGTACACATTTCTGATGTATACATCACAATATAACATTTACAATGAACAAATGAATAGGAACAGTAACAATGGTCCCTCCTTCCTAAATGGTAGTACATTCACATATGAACGGAATAATCGAGCTGAAGTACAAGGATGTGGGTTTAAGTTTATCTATAACTTGAGCTGTTGAAGTTGGCAGGAGTTCGATCAGCGTTTTGAAGAAAACCAAAGATTTAAAATAATCGACGGTTAGAAACTTTTTCATTGCTTCATCTTCAGAAAATATGCTTATTAAAAATTGCTACCCCAATATCTCTAATAAAAAAAATATTATATTCAAACAAAAGAAACCCCCATAAGAAAAAAGAACTGAAACCTGATACAAAATATTTGTAGAAAAGTTAACGCCACAACTGTCAAAAATTCTAGAGAGAGTTAGTCAAAACTGCGAGAACACAGTAAAAAAACATTTCTACACAAAATTGAAATCGGATACCAAGAAAGAACTAAAATCCAACATCATCTACAAAATACCATGTGCCGATTGCAATAGAGTATATATAGGACAAACAAAAAGTACAATAGAAACTGTCAAAATATACATAATCCTCTAAAAAAGTCTTGTAGAACACTCCAAGCTAACTCCACACTTGTTTGATTCTGAATCAACCGACATTATCGGACATCAAACAATTTTAGAAAGAAGGCTCCTCAAAGGAATGATAGAAATTACAAAATATGAAGATAAATGCGTTAATAAAAGATTTGACATCAGAAACCTAAACACCTCGTATCTAAACCTGATAAGGAAAATCAAAGCAAAGTATAAATCAGCTTTCAAATTGATAGCGTTTCGTTTTTTCAATCTCATGTTCAGGTTTTTTTTCGGTTTTTGTTCCTTTTGTTTTTTTTCTCCTACAACTATCAATCACACATACAAAAAAAAGGCAGACAACAGACAAGCCTCACTGAAGTCACTCGTTCAACTTCATGCGTGTATCAACCTGTGCTTGTATTTATACATTATGTCGAATTTATATTCATATGTTAACAAGGAAAACCACTTTTAAATGTAAATATCATTACACTGTAATTGAGATTTCATTCATCATTGTGTTCATATCCCGTTGATGGGTTTTTGTTCCCTTATTTTAACTTGACATTCTATGTATTACATTTCTCCGTCCAGGCTTCTTTAGCTTTTACCCATGCCCTACGATTTGATATTCATTCTGAAACCTTTTAATGACTCAATTTTAACATGTATAATTTTGTTAATATGTTTTATGTTTATTTTTACTTCGGAGTCCTGAAGATGAGGCAATAAAAGTTTCGAAACGTCGACTATTTTAAATCTTTGGTTTTCTTCAAAACACTGACCGAACTCCTGCCAATTTCAACAGCTCAAATTAATTCAACGGTCCCCATCCCATTCTATTAATTTATCTATAATTTGTTTAACTTTTTCACGGCTCTTATCGTTAATGGTTTTTATACATGGAAAGTATGTTATTATATTGTGAATTGAGGCCCTGTTCGTCGGTTCTGCAGTTTATAGTATTATTAAGGGTAATGATACTAAGGTCAAATATCTCGGGGTGATACTAGACTCGAAATTGACCTGTAACCAACATCTGATAAAAGTGATCAGGAAAGCGGGGACCACATCCATCGTGGCAAGACGCCCTTTTGGCAAGAAATGGGGGCTAAAACCACACATGGTAGACTGGTTGTTCAACATGGTGGTAACGTCCCAACTAGTATGGGACTGCAAAGAGGAACAGGCAATTCTGGCAGAATAAAACCACGTCAAGCTGATTTGGGTGCCAGGACATCAGGAATTTGCAGGGAATGAAAAAGCCGACGATCTCGCCAGAAGAGGATCAAGAAACGAACCAGGGGCAGGACAGACCCTTGGGGTACCGAAGCGTACGGTATGATCGTCAGTAGAAGACTGGATCCAGGTAAGACACAAACAATATTGGAAATACATTCCAGGAAACAGACACGGGAAAGACTACATCAAAGGCCCGTTTCGGAAAAAAACAGCAGACCTGCCAACCCTTAACAGGGAACAACTGAAAATTGTTACGGGGCTAATGACAGGACATGTGCCAGTAAAAGTGCACCTTAACAAAATGGGACTGTTCAATGGTGACATGCAGACTGTGCGGCAAGAAACCAGAAACAGTATCACACATACTGTGCAACTGCGGAGCTCTGGACTGCAGAAAACAGTCAGTCATCGGACAACCAATTGGTGAACCGAGTCTGTACAGCACACTCTCAGCAAAGGACCTATACAAACTTGTGCAGGGTACAGAACTACTAGAATGGGTGGTGTAGGAGGGAATAAGCAAGCCGGATACAATGGGCCAAAAGGCCCAAGTGTCGTTCGGAGGTACGAACCAGACGAGCCTACGGGGTGAGATTTTTAGTGGGTAGTTTTTTACATCCTCCACAAAAAAAAGGGTAATGAAAATCATCTCGCTTACTTTATTCCGTTTTTCTCCAATAATCTATATGTAACTTAACCAATATTTGAATGAATCTATTTACATCTTATATCTTATTATTTGTTTTACACAAAACTAAATTTACCGATTGTTTTTATTGTTTTAAGTAATTGTTACTATTGTAAGACTCTTTCTTGTATTTGTATCTTTGAGAAAAATCTAAAATAGAGATCGAAACGTCGTTAATTTAAAAAAAGCAAGAAGTTTTGTTTTCTTTCGTTCTAAACACGCTATCCACCCTCATAAAAAATCATTTTGCGATATGATTTTCCTGGATTCCATATATTGCATTTTTCATTGATAGTATTTGAAGTTACCTTCATTTGCGTGCATAACTTTATATTATCATTAAATAATTCGCTGCAACATTCCAAACACGATAATTTTACACTTGAGTTTTTAATTTTTTTTGCATTGACTGAACCTTTCTACAAATATGTCCTTCACTTCAACCTCTCTCCTAGAATATTCCATTGAATTTTCAGAGTAGACGTTAAATTCAGTGCTCTCGTGGAGTAGTGGATAAATTCGTAAAAACATTAAGGAATACATTTTGGAAAGAACGCTCGAAACCGTAGAATTTTATTTTCATTTGGGCATTCTTTCAAATTTGATAAATCCATACAGAATAATTCGTGTAGTAGAAATGACGGTATTTTTTCAATAGCAACTCCAGTTTCCATTACGGATTGTGAAAAGGTGATTATGAGTATGGGTGAAATGAAAATAAAATAAGAAAAACTACATTGAAATATGAAAATATTACATTTAATGGCAATTATAGCTTCAAAAAACGATCAAATTAAATGATCAAATTGTGCACCGTTTGCTATCTGACAGTAGCCAAGACGATGAATAAATTCTTTTTGAACATTGTCAATAATATCAGGAGGTAAACATTGTATCTCGTGACGAATTCTTGCTTTTAAATCTACTAAATTCTCCGGCCCATTAACATACACTTTACTTTTTGAGTATCCCCACAAGAAGAAATCGAGTGGTGTCAAATATGGAGATCTAGCTGGCCACTCAATCGGTCCCCTTCTCCCTATCCAACGATTTGGAAACACCACATCTAAATAGTCGCGGACAGTCTCCGCATAATGGAAAGAAGGAGAAGGAGAATCTTGTTGGAAGAATAAATCAGTCCCGATCAGGTTCCTCTAGATCTGGATACAAAGCTATTAGCGCAGGAATAAGGTCGAATAGAAAAAAATCCAAATATATTGCACCAGTCAGGTTCACGTCAAAGAAATAGGGACCCAGAATTCTTCCGTCGACTATGCCACACCAGACATTCACTTTCTGTGGATTTTGAGTGTGATACTCCATTATCCATCGGGGATTTTCGGTAGCTCAATAACGGCAATTTTGCCTGTTGACGTGGCCGTTCAAAACAAAGGTAGCCTCGTCAGAAAAAAATATTTTTACAAAAATATCATCATTATTGTATAGCCTAGTTGCTCGCAGAATTGATTTCGCCGATCAAACTCGTTTTCATTCAGCTCATGGATGAGGCGTGCTTTGCTTTTCCCAGAATTTTGTGGATTGTATTGAAATCAGAAGCCAATTGGTTTAGTGTTGTGTGATGATTTTCATGCACTGCCAACACAACATTAAGCTTCTGGTGGTGAGGGTCGACCAGATTTGGGAAAATCACGAACATTTTTTTTTTTTTATGTTCTGGTTCCCACGAAAAGGGATATCCTGTAATGTTCAGAGAACATCGTGGGAACCTAGGGAAAGAAGGTAGGAGTTGGTGTTCTTCTTAAATTTCTGAAGGTTGTATGCCTCGGGGAACACCTCCCTAGGCAATGAGTTCCAACGCCTCGCTGTTCGTTGGATGAACGAGTCTTTGGAAAGTGATGTTCTGCAGGTCTCCAAAGTGACCACGGAGGGGTGTGATGACTGAACTTGACGGGTTAATCTCGAAGGGACTGCCAAAGCAGGAACGATTGTTGATATTTCAGAAGAGCATCGCCCATGAAAATATCTATAAAATAGAGACAAATCGCCAACTTTTCTACAGTGTTCCAGACAAGTGAGCGAGTTTGTAAGCGAGGCATCACCGACGAGACGAATTGCCCTTTTTTGGACAGAATCCGATAGCCTCAGGATATGTTTAGGTGCCGCACTCCAAATATGGGAACAGTATTCCAGGACAGGTTGGATCTGTGCCTTATAGATCATTAGCAGCTGACTGGGGGTGAAATAGCTCTTGGCACGAAACAAAAAACCAAGTTTTTGAGATGCACTTTTGGCAATGGACCTCACTTGATTTTTCCAGGAAAGGTTATTGCTGATAGTGATACCAAGCATCGATATGGATGGCTTCGGTGGTATGGTTACTCCTGACAAAGTTATGTTAGGCCCAGTGAGATCGGATTTTCTAGAGAAAAGACATGCTTGTGTTTTGTTTGCATTGAATTCTACCAAGTTATAATAGCCCCATTCGAGAATTGTTGCTAAGTCCATATTTATATTATTAACATTTCTTCCTCGTTCATTTCTGGTTTCACGGGCTGATATAGGGGCCCTGGAAGAGAAAGCGGTATGGAGGGTACTATCATCGGCAAAGCTGTGTACTGGACATGAAGTTTCTTTCAACAGGTCGTTGATGTGAAGTAGAAATAGTGTTGGTGCGAGAATAGATCCTCGCGGAACACCAGCATTTATGAGTAGAGTGTCAGATGAAACTCCATCGACCACTTCATGGAGGGGCCTGTTTGAGAGAAAACTAGCAAGCAGAGAACACAGCTGAGGGGGCAAGCCATGAGACGGAAGCTTGGCGAGGAGTCCCTGGTGCCAAACTCGATCGAACGCCTTGGAGATATCTAATGCCTCAGCTAAAGTTTCTCCATACTTTTCAATAGATAGCTGCCATATATGTGAGACGTAAGCGAGCAGGTCACCAGTTGATCTCTGATGGCGGAAGCCATATTGCCTATCGTTGACAATTCCTGAGTCTTCCAGATATTTCATGAGCTCGATGTTGATGGCTTTTTCCATGACCTTAGCAGTACGATAGGTCTGTAGTTGCTAGGTGGGGCCTTTTTGCCTTTTTGAGGGACTGGCTGTACTCTTACAATTTTTCCCAAATTTGGGCGGGAAAAACCCCAAATTGTAAGAGTGGTTGAACAACTTGCAAAGAACAGGTGTTAGTTCGGGGGCACATTTCTTGAGAACAATCGGCGGGATTCCGTCAGATCCACAGGCTTTGTTGGTGTTGAGACCCAGCAAAATCTTTCTGATTTTTTTTTTTTTTATGTTCTGGTTCCCACGAAAACGGATATCCTGTAATGTTCAGAGAACATCGTGGGAACCTAGGGAAAGAAGGAAGGAGTTGGTGTTCTTCTTAGAATTTCTGAAGGTTGTATGCCTCGGGGACACCTCCTAGGCAATGAGTTCCAAAGCCTCGCTGTTCGTTGGATGAACGAGTCTTTGGAAAGTGATGTTCTACAGGTCTGCAAAGTGACCACGAAGGGGTGTGAACTGAACTTGACGGTTAATCTCAGAAGAGACTGCCAAAGCAGGAACGATTGTTGATATTTCAGAAGAGCATGCCCAAGAAAATATCTATAAAATAGAGACAAATCGCCAACTTTTCTACGGTGTTTCCCAGACAAGTGAAGCGAGTTTGTAAGCGAGGCATCACCGACAGGAATTGCCTTTTTTGGACAGAATCCAATAGCCTCAGGATATGTTTAGATCCGCACTCCAAATATGGGAAAAGTATTCCAGGACAAGGTCGGATCTGTGCCTTATAGATCATAAGCACTGACTGGGGTGAAATAGCTCTTGGCACGAAACAAAAAACCAAGTTTTTTTGGGATGCACTTTTGGCAATGGACCCTGATTTTCCCAGGAAGGTTTTCTGATAGTATACCAACATCGATATGGATGGTTCTGGTATGGTTACTCCTGACAAAGTTATGTTAGGCACAGTGGATCGTTTCTGAGAAAGACATGCTTGTGTTTGTTTGCATTGAATTCTACCAAGTTATTAGATCCCCATTCGAGAATTGTTCTAAGTCCATATTTATATTATTAACATTCTTCCTCGTTCATTTCTGGTTTCAGGGCTGATATAGGGCCCTGGAAGGAAAGCGGTATGGAGGGTACTATCATCCGCAAAGCTGTGTACTGGACATGAAGTTGCTTTCAACAGGTCGTTGATGTGAAGTAGAAATAGTGTTGGTGCGAGAATAGATCCTTGCGGAACACCAGCATTTATGAGTAGAGTGTCAGATGAAACTCCATCGACCACTACATGGAGACCTGTTTGAGAGAAAACTAGCAAAGCAGAGAACACAGCTGAGGGCAAGCCATAAGACGGAAGCTTGGCGAGGAGTCCCTGGTGCCAAACTCGATCGAACGCCTTGGAGATATCTAACGCCACAGCTAAAGTTTCTCCATACTTTTCAATAGATAGCTCCATATATGGGAGACGTAAGCGAGCAGGTCACCAGTTGATCTCTGATGGCGGAAGCCATATTGCCTATCGTTGACAATTCCTGAGTCTTCCAGATATTTCCTTGAGCTCGATGTTGATGGCTTTTCCATGACCTTTGAAATAATAGATAGCAGTGCGATAGGTCTGAAGTTGCTAGGTAGGGCCTTTTTGCCTTCTTTAGGGACTGGCTGTACTCTTGCAATTTTTCCAATTGGACGGAAATACCCCAAATTGTAAGGTGGTTGAACAACTTGCAAAGAACAGGTGTTAGTTCAGGGGCACTTTCTTGAGAACAATCGGCGGATTCCGTCAGATCCACAGGCTTTGTTGGTGTTGAGACCCAGCAAAATATTTCTGATAGTACGTTGGCGAAAGGTGATCTCGGCATGTGACTGTCAATAGGTGTAATGTTCGGGGTTGTTTTCCGATGAATCCAGGGGGAAATTTTCCCAGCAAATAGGTGCGCAAAGATATTGGCTTTTCCTGGGCGGTCGTTGCTAGTGTTCCATCTTCTTTGGTTAGAGGAGGAAATGAGCTGGAAGTGAAGTTTCTTCCACAGATTTGGCAAAAAGACCAAAATGAACGGGATCCGTTGGGACATTCAGCAAGTTTTTATCTTATTTTGGCATTGTGGGCATCTTTTGAGCATTCTATTGTCTCTTTGCATATGCCTCTAGCCTCGACATATGCTGCTCTGGTCTCAGGGCCCCGGGTTTTCAGCCATCGATGGGGATGCTGCCTGTTTGGAACCACAGCTCTGGAGCAGTTTCTGTTAAACCAGGTCTTATCGGATGATGTTCTTCTTTCGGTATTCGGTATGTAAGTTTGCATCCCCAACATGATGATTTCAGAAATTGTCTCAGCACATCGTGTTGGATCACTGAAGAGAAACAAACTCTCTTCCATGGAAACGCTGAGAAAAAACATACGAAACCTTCCCAGTCGGCCGAATTGTAATGCCACATGAGACGGGGTGGTATTGTGCAGCTCGATGGTAAATGGAAAGAGCATGTTGTGGAGATGAGGGTGTGATCAGAGTTCCCAAGTGGGGCACAAACTTCTATTCTATACAGGTCAGGATTGGTGGTGAGGAAAAGATCTAGTGTATTGGCAGACTGGTTGTTGACATCAGGGGGTGCGGGTTGGTACTCGACCAGTTGTTCTAGACCATGAGTGATGGCGAAGGCCTCGGCTTGACGACCTGCATCATCTGTTTTGTTAGAAATTTGAGCCAGGCAGCGTTATGTACATTAAAGTCTCCCATGATTATGGTTTCAGCTGTTGGATGGTTCTCCTGAATGTAGTCAGTTTGAGTGATAAAAACTCAAGAGTTCGTTATATGAAGGTTCATTAGGTGATAGGTAAAGGCAGCAGAGGAACTTAGTCAGTTTGGTATCAGATAGCTTGAACCACATCACATCAAAGTCTTTCGGTTCCAAACTCTCTTCACCGCTGGCATGAAAGGTTAGCCTTAGCGTAAAGGCAGACTCCACCTTTAAACCTGAATCGAGAATGGAGTTCGTAACCAGGACAAAGCATATGGACCTTGTTGGTGGACGAGGTTTACTTGTGTTTCTTTAGAGCCAGAATATCCGGTTTTTTCGTCTGTAGGTGATGGTGGACGTCATTGATGTTCTTGTTGAGTCCACGGATGTTGCAAAAATTAATTTTAATGTTGAGTCCCCTCGAGTACCTCTCGCCTGGAAATCCGAATGGAAGGTATTTTACTTCCGAGGTGTTTTACTCTAGGAGACTTCATCATTATTACTATTAGGATGCACCTGAAAATAAAGGAGGAATTGGAGGAAAGGAAAGAGGGACCGGAAGTATCGACCGAACACTGAAACATGGAATGATCCATTTCACAGCACACAAAGTCGATATGGTGGTATTTCACCGGGCGATGAGACCATCTTCCACCTACGGTTATTTTTTAGTCGCCTCTTACGACAGGCAGGATTTACCATGGGGCTATTCAAGGCCGACCCCATACAG